>JAGKTI010004022.1:0-53068 GCA_018397915.1 Birgus latro | reverse complement strand
GAGAGAGAGAGAGAGAGAGAGAGAGAGAGAGAATAACCACATGCGACATCTTACACATTTTTAAAATGAATATTCAACAACGGTTATTACAATCATTATAATATAGTTTCATATAAATCAGCTCAATCCCAAAGCAATCAGTCAAATGAACGGTAATTTTCTGTAATTTGTACTATCGCTAGTGGAACAGTACTAAATTTTATGGTAATCAAGCCTTATCATGAACTAACAACAACAACGGCGTGGTTTGTGGTTGTGGTGATGGCGGTTCGTAGTGGTGGTGATGGTTTGTGGTTGTGGTGGCGGCGGAGGCGACAATGATAATATAAATAAGTAGTAGTAGGAGTCGTAATAATAATAATAATAATAATAATACCAGTAGTACTACAATAATAATAATAATAATAATAACAGCAATGTCCTTCCTCCTCGCTCTCTCGTTATCACAATTCTTACAATACCGATACAGCCTCACATAATCCACTCTCCAAGCCAAAAGCAATTACTAAAATGGAAACGTATATCATTGTTGTTTTTTATACTACTCGTACTCAAAATGCAGGTTGAGATATTGGAGTTCATTCATAAGGAAAACAATAATACTAGTACGATTGGTGGTCGTGGTGATGATGATAGTGGTGGTGGTAGTGGTGGTGTGACGGTGGTTGTGGTGGTGATGGTGATAATGGTGGTGATAAGTGGTTGTTGAGGTGGTGATGGTGATAATAATAATGGTGGTGGTAGTGGTGGTAATAAATAATAATACTAATTACATGTACGTAATTACTTCAAGCACTGATAGTCATTATTTGAATTTAATCGCCTAATCCACGCAATCGAAGGAATCCTATGCATTACGTCATATAATTCTCACCCACATTACCATTCAATGCTATCCTACTTAGAATAACTAATTTTTCATATAAATATCTCTTAAATCACTTATACACATTAATGTTTTGCAAAAATTTGAAATCAACCGTCGTTACAAAAAAATTATCCCCGTCCAAAGCGCCGTTATGGTAGAACAGATTGTACTGTACTTATCAACTTATTCTGCAGGCTTCGCTAAGGTATAATAAATCGTCTATATGCGGGAATAAATACAAATACGTATACCACAAAATAAATAAAAAAGGCTAAGGCTACTGGTAAATAAATCGAAATTAATCCCAACGAAAAAAAAAGTGACGATACAGTACTAAACAATGTAATCCCAGCAGTGCCGCCAATTTTATTCTATTCCTGCTAAAATCTGGCTAAATTTAACTAAATGGGCTAGAAATTGTCACAACTAGCTCCTCTACGGCAAGATCATTCTCCTAACACGGCGTAAAATCGAGCGTCCTTGGTTGTCGGTGTTGAACAAAGATGGCGTCCCCACACTGCCGCCGGGAAAACATAAGCGTCTTTTTCTCACCTTATTCCATGGACGAGCTGACCCGGAACTCCTTCGATGCCCCAACTCCCGTCTTCACTGGTTCATTTTCGTTCTGGTTCGCACTCACTGACCCGAATTAAGGGGGGGTAACGACCGTAATAGCTCCAATCACGAGGCAATCACTAACGCACATCCGGCCACCAAGACAGCGACTCATACGTGGCCGGTGGATCCCGATTCCCGTAGCTCCACAAACCCTGGCGCAGAGTTGACTAGTGCGAATTTTCACGCTGCATTTAAATTCCACAAATATATGTTTTCAAAGCACATTTCTTCATAAAAATAACATGAACAATTTAGTTAGGTATATAAATCTACTTGGAACAGGTGCTGCGTATTTAAACCTGAAAAAAACCATATCGGACGGCGGCTGAGTCGAACCAAAGCAGGTAGCGATATGAAAAATTATATCAGACTGCTACAAATTTACACTCTCCCGGAAAGTTTCGTTGTAAATTACAGTTAATAAATGTAGTTTAACAAAGTAATATAGTTTGGTTAGTTAAAAAACGAATAGTATTAAACGTAGAACTGCAAGAGGACGACCTACTGATGAATTAGATGGTACCCACTTTCCCCTGATGTTCTGACGCTGGTACCGACGTTTGATTCAAAATCCAGTTTTATGTATACCTGTCCACCACAAAATTACGCTGCTTTAGCCTAGCGTTCCATAGCTATTTGCTATGCCTTCATTCCGTAGTTATAATGCAAGAAATGAGCAAATTTACTGAAAATAAAGTACTCAAACTGGGAAGATGTGTGTGAGTTGATTTCCATATCCATGTCGCTGATGCCATAACGAGATCACAATATTTCCAACCAAGCTTTGTTTCTGCAGGTATATTTTCAAGCGTTGATTCTATGCTCTAAATCCAATAAACAACTCTAGTTAAACGTATAATCTTAGTCAGTTAAAGCAAACGTACTAAATTAGTGGAAATACATTGCAACAGAGGGAGGTTTTCATGTTTTCTTACCATAACGAGATCATACTCGTATTTTCAAGTCAGCGTTCTCTAGGCATACTTGCTCATAAAACTGCCGATGCCAATACTGAATACAATAATCCTATGAGTATTTAGTGGGCAGATTGATGGAATTCTAGTGCTAAATTAGTGTGGGCAATTTCAAAGTTACGAGAGATGGATGGCGAACGCCGTTTACTGCAACAAGATTTAAAACACATCAATATGGCCAGGCACTTTAACTTAATAAGCCTGTTTTCAATTCCTGAGAGCCAAGATAAACATATAAACAAATTTCTTCCTCAAAAACTTCAGAACAGCCTAATCCAACCAACTGCTAAGACAAAAATTCAATACAGTATACTAGGCTAATTATGCACATTATACCAGACACATCTAATTCATTATATTTTTAACACAAATACGTGAATGATAGTCCTGTCATAACGTACCTCGTCATATGTTAATGTATGCTTTGAAAATAATAGGTAAACAATAGGCTATAATTTCAAAATGGTAGCAATATGAAGCACGCAAGAGAATATAAGCAATGACACTTTCTCCCTCAGTCGTTCGGAATGAGAAATATGGAAGGCAGGATACAAAGGTGGCAGAGAATTATTTGCGCACTTTTGCTCACGGCGGTAAATTACTAAGAAAAGTGGGTAAAACTTTTGTATCAAACTGTAACTCAACACACTGTCAGTTGAGCTTAAGGAAGTTTGCAACGACGAGGAGACGAAGATGCAATTTCGTCTCCTACTTTGCAGCCTGGAGAGAGAGAGAGAGAGAGAGAGAGAGAGAGAGAGAGAGAGAGTCCGGAGGGAAAAGGAATGAGAATAAGAAAGGACGCCAGGGTGAGAAAACATGGGGACAGAGAGAGAGGGAGAGAGAGAGAGAGATGGAGGGGGGGGGAGAACCGACATGGAGTTGGCACTATAATCACATTTTCCAGACTCGATTCTGGGAGGGCTGATGCATCTCTCTCTCTCCATGTTTCCTCACCTTAGCTTCCTCTCTATTATTCTCATTCTTTTTCGTTCTGGACTCACTCTCTCACACACACGCATTTTCACAACCCAAGGCCCCTGCTTTGATCTGTGTGATATTGCAAGCACGTCTGAAACCCTGCAACAATCTGCAACCCAGCCACAACTTTGCAACACAGGATATTGCAAGACGGAGCTGCTGGTGGCTATTATGATGGGTGATGGTGAGAAGGGGTGGACAGAGAGAGAGAGAGAGAGAGAGAGAGAGAGAGAGAGAGAGAGAGAGAGAGAGGGTTAGGAAGGTTGGATGGAGAGGGGGTGAGGAGTGAGAGAGGGAAGAAAAAGTGAGAAGAAGCAAGAGGGAATGAAATGGAAGTAAGAGGAGGGACGAGAGGGAACCGATATGATGATGAGAGGAAGGCACAGTGTGAGAGAAAATAAGAGCCAGGGAAGAGGGGAAGAAGAGTAAAGTGAGGGAAGTAAGAAAGTTGTGGAAGATGGGGAAGAAGAGGAAAGTGAGGGAAGTAGAAAAGTTGTGGTAGGAGGGGAAGAGAAGGGAAAACGTAAAAGTTGCCAGAAAACAATGATCATGTGATATCTGAGCTGAAGAAAAAATCTGGTAAAAGTATAAATAAAATATGAAGGACGTTGTTGTACTGAAACGATTAACTCAATTTCCCACATTCGCGTCGGGTGGGGGATCCAAAACACTGCTCTTTGATATCACTGGAGAGATGTTATGGTAGCAGTCCGTGAACCAATCTCTCCTCCTGCCCCAAGGCTGTTTGCAACACTATACAAAGCAGTGTGTGTGGGAGCCAACATATATCTACACTGGTACAAGTAATGGAGGTTCCCAGCTCTCAACTCCCATCTTTTAGATTTTTTGCTAACACCAGATTATTTTAAGTAACTTAAGAAAAATCTCTTGTACTGAAGAAGCTAATGAAGGCTTTAAATAACCATTGTAGTTCAGAAGGTTTCCCCTGGGTACTGCAGCATAATACTGTATGGAGGTAGTAAGAATAAGTTTCAGAGACATTACCACATTCAAGTTTAAGCCCTTTTAGAACATACAGAGAATACAGTAGGTTGCAGGGATGAGTCAAAAACAAAATTAAGGTCAGTTCTTTGCTGAAACTGTGATTTGTTTTTACAGGAATCATTATTGCCCCTTTAAGGAAAACTGGGGCCAAGGGCTAGGCTACTTAGTTCAGATATTTAACAAGAGAGTGATCAGTCATCAAGGAAGGCACCGTTTAATCTGCTGAGTGGTAGGAGTGACTGATCACTATCCATCTACCGAATAGCCAGATGCCATAATCCCGTAAGAGGTGGCCGTTTGTCTTTGAGTTAGTTGTTTTACAGGGAGGGGCACTAACCCTCCGCCAACCTACTTTTTGACACGTAGGGAACACACATGGGTTGGTTATATGTTTACCACCAGGCATTGTAAATGGTTTCCCGGCTTACAAGAAACCATTAGACTTGTCACTTAGTGTAATGTAAAGCCACCTGTAAAGGAAAGAAGAGTAATAAAAAGTTACAGAAAAGATGAGAGAAACAGGAAGACAGCAGGGTGGACACAAAAATTGAATAATAAAGGTGAAGGAAGATGTATGCAGCACTACGTCATGTGGGTGGATGATGGTCACTAAGCCTTCACAAACACAATAAATTAACAATAGTTTTATTATCACAAAGTTATGTACATGGTATTAACTATGTACAGTATAAATACTCCTTCAGCTAACATTGCCGGGCTGGCCTGTTCTACTGCTATCACTGAGGCCAGCAATCAATCTGAGCTCAGATCACTTCTTATCTTCACAGGACAAAGTTTCAACAAGTTTCAAGATGCCATTTCAAGATACATTCCCCTCTTGGTGAGAAGTTTCAAAATGACTATAATCTGTTTGGTGAATAACACATATAAATACCAAGACCATTTTTCAACATGGCTAGATACTTCAATAATCAAAAGACATACTGTACTGCATTACAACATTCTTCACATAAGCTTCAATAAGTTTCACAAAGACTATAATCTCTTGCTTGAATTAAATAAAAACGAAGACCATCTATCCAACACGGTTATAGTCCTTCCATGATCAAATTACATATTGCATCATGACATTCTCCTAACATTCAAGGCAGAAAAATTGCCCTCAAGTAGAAATACTATTTGAAACAAGAGGACTGACTGAGAGAAAAGGAATGTGTTTTTATTATATCAAAAAGACATAGACAGACAGACACAGAATACAAAAAATATGAAACAGCATTGCATATTATAGCTTTGCTCTTTATATCTCAAGAAATACAGAAATAATACAAAAGAATTATGAATAGTATGGGTGAAATTATTTGTGTTCATGATATACAAATATTTGACATTTCTACCTCAAGATCTACAGAAACAGGATACAAAAAATATGAATTAGTGTTCCTGAAGTGTGTGTATCATTATCTCTACCATATGTATCTCAAAAAATACAAAATAAAAAAGCAAAACCCTATGAATTAATATTAATGAAGTATGTGCATGTTTATGATATTCTGCCACTTACACTATCTCATTTTTAAAAAATGATGACTGTGTTAATTTAAAAAAGTACACACACACTAAAAAGACATGAATTTGCGTAGTTAAATGATTGTGAGAGTAATGAAGGTCAGAGGAAGACCTTAGCAAATCAAAGTATCTGACTAGTGAATGGGATATCCCGTAGGGCGAAGTAAGGACACAACCGATCAGTAAATTTCACAAATGCGTAAATTTACAAGGTTTAAAGGAATGAGGATAAACAAGAGACCTGGTACTACTTGATGAATATGCTAAATCCAAGGTTAACATTTGCAGACTTTCCATTTATTGCAACTCTTCATCCTCACCCTCGTCATTCTAACCTGTACTGTAATCCAGTTCTCATCCTCATCATTCTAACCCTATTTCCCTCTAATAACTAAGATACAGCAGTAGGTACAAGAAAGTGCAGAGTAGAACTATCATATTCATCCTAATCCTACCACTGTATCCACAATTCAAAATAAATGGGGTGGGAAAAAATTAACCATAATATTTTAGTGACAAATATATAAAAACAATGCAGAAGACAACAATGATTTCTATTCAGTGTTCAAAAAGAAAAACAGTGTCTGCAGAATTTTTATCTCAAAACTTGGACTTGGCATCTTCACCACTTTATCATCAAGTACCTCAAATATAACACATTCTTTAGTTATCCCCCTCATGAGCTGACTTTATATTTGTTTTCTATTTCAAGATAATTTTAATCAGCTACAAAAAAGTCTAAAGAGTTTGAGAGTATTTAAAAGACTGTCCTTCTCCCTATAAAATAAACCCTGAAAAAAAAAAGAAAGTCTGATTGGCACAGGAATGTAATCTGTACATTATCAATTATTTGTGACTTTGATGTATAAAGAAATAAAGTAACAACACAGCAGAGTCATAACCCCATCCGAGCCTTAGTGCTGTGGTTGGTGCATCTGGGTATCAACACCACAATTATATACAGTATCCAACTAAAAGAAATTCTAGCAGTCAATGGATTCAGATGCTAATTCATGCCACCCTTTCTCTGCAACTAGTTCGCTTAGGAAACTAGACTACTCAAATTAGCACTAGATGATTTTGTTCTGGAGAATATTGTAGCAGAGTTAATATTTATGTGATAATATGTTTCAGTCAAAATTATTGTCACTTTCATCAAGGATCACAGCAAGAATAATAATAATAATAACAATAATAATAAATGAAAATTAAAAGTAACAGCCATTCCCATCACTTACAGGGATGCTAAGGGGCTGAGGCTAGACTGCTTGTAATAAAAATAATAATAATAATAATAATTACGACCCATTTCTCTACTGCCCACTATGAAGCACACAGGCCACTGCTAGGCTACAGTAATTATAAAGAAAAGAAAGTTACCTACACGACCAAACCAACATTGAGACACCGAGCCGCTTCCTCCATATATACACACTTGCCCTTAAATGTAAACAAAACTCTCATGAGATCTAGTTAGTTTGGGTTATTGTGAGCACCAGAGTTGAGGCCATGGCAGCCAGTCAAATAGCCAGCTGGTCGAACAGCCAGCTGGTCAGACAGCCACAGTAACCGTCAACATCCACATACAACACAGCACAAAAAGAAAAAGAAAATGAGAGAAAAAATATCCAATGTCTGATGCATTCTGAAAGTTAACAATTCTTTCATTTTCCTTTTTTTCCATACAATATTTTTAGTGCCAGCTGTAAACTTTGTCCCAAATCTTTACACACCTCTGATCACTGACAACGACTGCCTGTTTACAAAAATACACTTGAGAACCAACGACCTACAAAGCCACATCACTTAAAAATGATCCCTTTTCCTCCCACTGACATGCTTGGGTATTCTAACCAGGCCTCACCCACACTATTTTATTCTGGCCTTTGGTTCCTTCTTCCTTGCATTAAAAAAAAAAAGGGGGGGAGGGGGGAACGGGGATTTCAGGTAATTAATGGGCTACTCAATACTGTTTTCAGCCCTCTAATTACTGGAATTTTTAGTATTCCTATTCATGTTAAACCCATACAGTTGAAATTCAAATGAATGAATTTCCAGCAATCCAAAATTTTCCTGACATCATTTTCAACCCCCTGACTATTAGAATTATTATATTCATTCATGTTAAACTCAGATCATTAATTTAAAGCGAGTGAATGTCCAGAAATCCAAAAATTACTTGACACAGCTTCTAACCCATTTAAAACTCCCCTCTGCTGGATAACATCACCTTGAGGCTGTCTGAGTAAAACAACCTGATGCGTCCACAGAAGGCCAGAGGGTGAAAACACATATTGAGGCTGCCTGAGTAAAATAACTTAATGCATCCACAGAAGGGCAGAGGGTGGAAACACATATGATTACAGTAGTGAACTTAGGGTAACATATTTGGTTAAACATGGTAGGCAATTAGTCAACTTTGGAATGGGTGCCAGGTGTGTGTCCTCTACATAAGAGTGAATGCCAGGGATCAACTCTTTCACTATCCTCACTACCTCCAGTTGAATTTACTATATCTAGCTTAGGATGGCCCTTTTTTAACCTTACTCTTGTCATATTTTCAATCAGCCTGTCATAATAAAAGGGTTAACATATTTTCCATTAACAAATTGCACTTCTCTATTTATTCTTTTATATGCCAGCACCAGAAAATTTCACGCAGCTTCAAAAGTGCCTATAATACTGAAAGGGTTAGATAGTCTTCATTAACCCCTTTAATTTGTTTCGTTTCATTTATAATGGCTCCAACAAGCTTGCAAGTGTTGGCCTTGGTCACCCAATAGTGGCTACACTTAAATTTTCTTACATTTCACTCCTGCCACCACCAGATCATTGTATTCAGTTTGGGAGAGACACAGAGAGGGTGAAGGTGCTCGGGGAATGGATGGAATTATCTTATACTTGTATCAAACACAGACGAACCCCAAATGCAACGACTAAACACATAATTAACCCCTTCAGACTGTGAACATCATTTATTTTATTCTTCCTACCTTCAAATCACCTTTATTCTATTCTTCCTACCTTCAAATCATCTTTATTTTATTCTTACTACCTTCAAACATCTTTATTTTATTCTTACTACCTTCAAATCATCTTTATTTTATTCTCACTACCTCCAGACAATTATAAGTCCCTGAAAAACCATCTGTAATGATAGGGCTTGAAATTGACTCTTTTAACTTAGAGGGAGGTGGAAGATGGGGGAGGGCAGCAAAATGGCAGGAGACAGGACAACATGGCGGCAATTTGTTTGTGGCCACCCCTTATGGTATTAAGGTGTCTGGCGATAGACAAATAGAGCATCTTCACTAACTTCTTCCTCTCCCTAATCTAAAAACAAACGTTTGAAGCTAGCAAGAATAAAATAAAAGAACATGTCAGCTAATTCAAGGGGAAAACTTCTGTACATCAAAGCGCTTTATCAATACATGAGTTACAAGTGAAATACTGTACAGAAATACAGAGTGAAATGTTATACACGAATAATTCATTGTACAGGTAGTGTTTTCATAGTTGTACAATCCCAGAAAGTTATGCAAATCTTCACTCATTGTCATCACCATCAACATCATCACCACTGCCATCATCATCATCACCATCATCAGCACACTTGCTCCTCACTCTGTTAACCTTTTTTACGTATATTTACTTATATTCAGTTTAATGACATCCATCCCTGCCTGTTTTCACACCACAATGGTTTTATTCAGCTGAGGAGAGAGCCATTGTTGTGAGATAGTTAAAAAAAAAAAAAAAAAAACTTCCATAACATTTCTAGCTCGCTGCTTCTCTTTATCTTCCTTTGCTGTGCTACTTTCATACTGTGAAAAATAATACAAGGAAAACACAAAACTCCACCCCTCTGGGCAAAAAATATTGACATTCTGTGGGTATCTTTTCAGCATGATTCATCAGGGGGAAGAAGAAAAGAAAAGACAAAGGAGAGAGAGAGAGAGAGAGAGAGAGAGAGAGAGAGAGAAATAATGACACTATCTTCATCATTCAAAAACAAACAATATAAGGACACTATCTTCATCACTCAAAAACAAACAAAATAATTACACTATCTTCATCATTCATAAACAAACAAAATATTTACACTACCTACATCACTCAAACCTATATTTCATTAATCTCAATTTTTATCCTCACTGACACAATTCATTAATTTCAATTTTTATCCTCGGCAACAAACACAATTATTTCTACCTTTACAAAATTAACTACAGTAAACAGTAACATTCTCCAGATAACCAAAATTTAACTAATCTCTACCAATACTTTCACAAATTCAAAAGTATTTCATATTATGCCCCTACTTTAACATCATGGCTGCAATATAACACATAAAATTTAAACTGAAGTATTGAAGTCTACATTAATCCATCAGTTCTTTGCTACAGTATACCTTTTGACACATACTGGAAAAAAAATGGAAAAAACAAGATATATACAAACAGAGGTGATGTACATGTTTGAATACCTGCCAGAAATTGGAGTTTTTTGATGAGAAAGACTGAATAAAATTTCCTGAATCAAGGTATTTTTAAACTGTAGACTGCCTGACAGACCTATAATTTCACCAACTTTTCTTACTAAATACATTCCCAGCATCTATAATTGACCTTTTGCAACTCTTCTCATGGACCTTTTCCAGTTCTTCTCGCACAGTCTCAGCCAAAATTCATACTTTTTGTGGCTCATTTCACTTTAGTATCCACTGCTTACTTCACTCTATCCATGGCTCATTTCACTGTATTCATGGCTCATTTCACTGTATTCATGGCTCATTTCACTCTATCCATGGCTCACTTCACTCACCAGAAACATCCTACCAAAACTACAACACGTGACCTGATGAAGGAGAGGAAGAATAGCTAAGATCTCTATAAACCAACCTGCTGATCTACGCTAATCTCATCCAACAATAAGATAAGAGAAACTAGCAATAACTACAAGAATATGGGCTGAGATGTTCAACCTGGCTGAGAACGGTTTTTTCTTTAAGTTATGGATTGGGTTCAGCGCCTGTTTGATGGTGTACTTTTTTTTCTATTCATGCAGCCCAGCTATAGAGATGTCCCTCACGTCCGATGGTATACCCTCTTCTATTCGTGCTGCCTGGTTATACAAATGTCCCGCACATCCCTCCCTATCCCCTGAAAGGAGGAGGATGGACAGCAGTAGGAGGGCTCCTTCAGCCTGCAGACCACTGAGTTCATGTTCAGATGCGCCTGGGGTTGCAACTACTACTACTATTATTCACGCCACCTTTAGATAATTTAATTCAGCTTTGGGAGAGCCATCGGGTTGTGAAGGGTTACTGAAGACCATTTCTAGCCCTGTCACAACAAATGGCTTCTCCAAATGCTTATTAAAATCATCCTGAGGTAACAAAAATAAAATACTGTAGGATATATGTCATCAGATTCACAGCATAGACAATTCTCCTGGCACTGTCAACTGAAGCTTGTAGGAATGTGGCATCCAAAGTTGCTAAGCACACAATGAAACCTCTCACAACCAAATATAAGCTTAATCATAACAACAGAATTCAAATAATGAAACAAGTCCTATAGGCTGGTTTCAGTTACCTGGCAAAGATACCCTGCGCCCCCTTGTAAATGAAATAATGGAGGAAAGGTTCTCAGTATTCAACGCTCTTTTTATGTCACATGTCACTCTCACATCTCATTTTAAAATACGTCAATAATCTCATGTTAAAGATGAGGAACTGAAAATAGTGATGGTGAAAACATTGGCATTCTGTTACCCCTTATAGTTCACATAATCACTCTTCTACACTGAAGTTAGGGGCCAAGACCAAGATTTGCCAGGTTAAAATAAACAGACTATACACAGATTTCAGCCAGTTGAGAGAGAGAGAGGCTCTGAGAGATCCCAAGAAGACAGGACAATCATGGGGGGGAACTAAAGCTCAAAACACCACTTAATCTGACAATAAATGAGTTTCCTTTTAAAAAAATCACAGATGATGGAGAGGATTCAGCAACCCTCACCACTTAACCACCTAACCACCACCAACAGCAGCAGCAGCAGCAGCGGCAGTAAAGGCACGATATCTTGACAAAGCGAGTCACTCTTGGGTTGTAACGCTAACACTTGGAATCGGCTGCCTACCACAACTGTAATCATCACCATTATTATTCCAACCTTTTCTCAATTATGGATTGAGGCATGGTAGGGCATCTGACATCTGAAGGCAGAAAAATATGAAAGAACAAAGAGTGTAGAGCCAAAACAAAGAATAAAACAGAAAAGAGTTCAGTAATGAGCAAACAGGGTTAACAAAAAACTGGATGAAACAAAAGGAGAGAAAAACGGCAAAACCACAGGAGGAAATACTGCAGAATAAGAACATGGATGCTACAAGGAAAAAAGCACATGGAGTGGAGGAAGTAAAAAACATCAGTGCCACAAAATAGAAAGGTGAGGTGCCATTCAAAGTGTAAGAGTTACAACTCAGAGTTCTCCAGCTGGCTCCGATGCTCTGGCCTGAGAGTACAAAGAAGCCCAGAGCCGGGGTTACAGCTAAACCTCCAGAAGGACAGGGGTGATGGCTTAAAACTTTATAACCCCCAAGGGAATTAGTGTTAGATGTTGTGTTAGTGGGAGTGGAGTACTAACCCCTTCACTATGATTACATAATGTTTTTTTTTACACTAATCAGACTACAGTTTTTTATTTTTCACAACTTGGGGAGCATCTCCTCTAGTAGTAACAGGGCTACCTAGTAAAGTCTAAAAATTACCCCACCAATTCAAAAAGTCTCCCCAGTGCTATATAAAATCTCCAGGATATACTGTAACAAGATTATAAGAAAAAAAATACATCCTCATAAAGAAGTGGATAATCCTTTCAGCATGATGATGCCACTGTTGTGTCATTCTTCCCGCCCTCTGATGCTTTTATGCAGCTTAGAAGAGATCCCACATACTTCAGTCCATCTGTATACTTGTATCATTTGTCTTAATGCTAGATAATTATTCTGCTTTCAATGAAGGGGATGGAAACAGCCTTCACTAAACCCTTCAGGAGTATGATGCCCTTATTATTGGTGGAGGGTTAGTGCCCCCTCCAGTAAAATAACTATCTCAAAGACAAACAGCCACCCCTTACACAACTATGGCATCTGGCTACAGATAAATAGATTCCAGGTAATAAATTTTCAGATTAGGACAGATGATATTATTCTGATCAGGTTAAACTTCTCTAGTGAAAGGGTTAATATTATCAGCTCTACACCACGTCTGTCCTAACGGAGGTTTCCTATAACTGAGTAACTTATCCACTGGTTTAATAATTTCCAGTATTTCTCATTTCTCTTTAAAACAGAGAAATGGCTATTGAGAGATTAAGCACCTATTTCATTAGATATATATATTTACATAACAGTGCACTGATATATAATGTCTATATCATGACAACACTCACTGGCAAGCCTGTAGAAGATATCAGTGCTACGTTTTCTATGACGTGACAAATCTTCGTAAACTTGTGTCACCTTTTTAATATGGCCGTATAACCTGGACTGATATAACCAAAAAGTGCATAGCGTATTATTTTCTGTAAGGTATATAATCTTCTGCATTACTAAACAACAAAATGTATATAGCATAGTATTTTTCATATACTATAATATACTCTGTATTACTCAATACAAGAAGTAAATAGCATATTTTCGGCATAGTGTATTATTATTTTTATTATCACTATATAATGGTATAATAACTTTTCCTCCTATATAGTAGTATACTGATACAGTTTCACTCTCCACTTACAGTAACTTTCAAAATTTTGCTACATAATTATATTCCTGCAACTTTCATTTTCCAAATTTTTCAAAACACATTCCAACAATTTCCACTTTTCAAAATTCCACAACACAGTTCAACAATTTCCACTTTCAATACCAGTATATATTGCAGCAACTTTTTACATCTATTATTTTTCTTTCTGTGAGCCTCAGCTTTTCAATGTTTCTTCTCACACTAACACATCCTGGCATCTACTTCCTCACGGTGCACCTCCAGCCAATAAATTCTAGGGAAAATACTGCCACTTGAGGGTTTCCACTCGAGGAACTATTACTCAGGAGCTGAAGCATGAAGACTGATGCTTGAGGGCTAGTAGTTGATTGCCCAGACTTGAGGGCTACCATTCAAGGGTGACCATAAGGGCTACCACTCAAGGGTCATTTTTAGGGCTAACACTTGAGGGCTGATGACTAAGAACTGTCCGTGGTGAGGAGGAGTATGAGGGATGGGACAGGGAGTGGGGTATGGGAGGGGAGGGACAGGAGGGGTTGGCTAGGCGTGATATGGAGAAATGGGGTAAGAGGGATGGGGGAGGGGGAAGGGGGCACGGGTGCAGGAAGAATGGGGCAGGGAGGGATGGGCAGGTGGGAAAGGGGAGATGGGGAGGGGTATGGGATGGGAGAGGGGGAGGGGGCAAAATGGGAGGGGAGGGAGAAATCGGAGGGGCGGGAGAGGCAGGGCGGGGGTGTAGGAAGAACGGAGCAGGGAGGGTGGGGCAGGAGGGGAAGGGAAAGGGTGGGGGGGTAGGGAGGGAGGGACAGGGGGGGAAGGGGGGGGGGGGGGGGGGGAGGGAAGACGTTCTGCTAGTCGAAGGCCTGCATAAGTATCACCAGCTCTCTGTACATAGTTCCCAGTTTCCCTTGCACCGTCTGTCGCTTGAGGAGGAAGGCTCGGATGGACATCATGTGGTTGTAGCATTCCACACACTTGTTATACCTGAAACAAACATTACATTATTATCCTCATTATTATTACACCCATTATCAGACCATAATCCTTTTCACACACTTCTTTCATTATCATCATCACTATCACCATTAACATCATCATCATCAATCATCATCAACATCATCCTTTCCACTAAAATCTAACTAAACTTTGGCTTGCTTACCTCTCCTCCCGTGAGATGTCGACGCCCACCGAATGTATTGGACCCGTCATGTTGGACTTGATCATCACAGCGAAATTCTTGATCATCAGTTTGAGAGCGTCACATCCACACGTCACATACCTGCAAGAGTTAGTGGAGTTGAGAGGTAGGATGGGACTGGAGTGTACTGGTGTTGTGATGAGGAGAGGTAGACTGAGATGGTTTGGGCAGGTGGAGAGGATGAGGGAAGACAATTGGGTGCAGAAAGTGAGAAGTGTGAACGTTAGGGGTGGGGTTGCATGCGGCAGACCAAAAAAGACCTGGGACGAGGTCAAAAAGTGTAACCTCAGGAATTGGGGACTGAATAGGGAGGCTACCAGAGATCAAACAGCATGGAGAGTTGCCATTAGGTGACTAAGAACACACACAAGCATGCTGGAGCCTCTATAAACAAAACAACATGAAACAATTTTACCTGTGTACATATGCTATTCAAAATGCTTAAACTTCTACCTGACCACTTCACTGGCAATGCAGGGCTCGGGCTCTGTTACCCCATGCTGGCCACTGGGGTTATTTATTTAATTATATTCCATCCATCCATCATCTAATCTTAATTATTTATTTATTTTTTTACTTACTGGAAATCTACCCTACCATCGAGGAAATAGTATGGCACACCTACCTACTGAAAAAAAAAAAAATAATAATAAAAATAATCCATCCATCCATCATCCAATCCAACGCTGCCCCATGAGGAGCGCAGGAGCCTGGGGCTAGGCAAGTTGGTCCTGACATTTAAGATGAAGATATAATAACAATACTAATAAAGTCACCCACAGACAGAAGGAAGAAGAAAGAATGAAGGAAACAAAGACAGAACAGGGAGTGTAGTCACCCATAGACATAAAGAAGAGGAAAGAATAAAGGAAAAGAGACAGAGGTGGAAAGAACGGAAGAAAGAAGGAAGAGAGGAAAGGGCAGTGACCTGTGAGCAGCACTACATCGAGTGAGTTGATTATTGTGACAACACAATAATAACAATAGTGACAGTTACAATACTACTACTACTAAAATACTGTACATCTGTATTGCAAAACACCCTAACCCACACTCACGTCTCATATTTCGACTGCAGCATTAGACTGACTGGCGGCAGCAGAGTTGTCAACATGTCCAGGTTCCAAATAGATCTGAAATCCAAACACCATCATTATCATCATCAACATAAATTCCAATTTTAACAATTATCACCATCATCATCATCAACATAAATTCCACTTGTAAAAATCATCATCACATCATACTCATCATCATCATCACCATCACAATCATAATTTCCATCTGAGAACAAAGATCATTATCATCATCATCACAATCATATCTTCTACCTAAAAAAATTAAAAAATAAATAAATTCCCCCCCCCCACAAACCACCTACAAATCACAAAGCATAAAATCAGAACTGTCAACAAAGTGCCCAGTGAAATGAACAACACAATCATCAATCAAAACCTAAAACCGGAGAACCCTAAAGCGTGGTGATCTACAATATACAAACTTAAACATTATACACATCTATACATCTAGAATAGTGACCAAAAAGCCAAACGTATTGAAAAAAACTTTAAAAACCCCGCAAACACCTAAAATCATATAAACCTGAAACTTTAAAAACCTTAACTGTAGAAAGTTAGACAGAGAATTGAAAAAAAGGCAGCCATATCATGGAAACCTAAATGCATGTATTATAGTGGGTGGAAACTGACAGTGAAAAGCTACACTACCGCAAACTAAACAACCTGTGAAGATAAGAACCCTATGAAATCGTAATTAAAGCCTACAACTGATGTACCCAAATGCTGTAATGTAGAATTCTTTTGATACTTACAAAACCTGCAAATATTTCAGAAAGCCAAACAAACTATACCCCTTTTACTTTTAACTTAACCTAAAACTACCATATAACCATCTTGAATGCTCAGTTGTAACAAAAGATTAATGCTGGAGTAGGATGCTAGTCATGAAGAAGTGCTATGGAAAGGATGCAGGGCTGTAGCATTACTGTATCTTCTTCTGCCACTAAGGTGTGTGAAATGAACTACAATGGGACGAATATCTGGAATGGATGCAGAGCTGTAACAATGTCTGATTTTGCCACAAAACTACATCAAATAAGCTATAAATGGACAAAACTCTGGGCCAGGTTAAGGTGAAAAGGATATAACAGCAAAACGTACGGCCTGAGGTTGATGATTGCAAGGAGATCCGCCAGCAAGGCCTGGTCTCCGGTATTGAGGGAATGGTCCACGGCAGCCTTAAGGTCCTTCGTCTGCCAGAGCTTGTGGGATACCTGCATCACACGGATAGAGATCACATATTAACTCTCTCAGGCTTGTACAATTCATTCACTCTTTGGGGACTAATATCTTCTGGCCTTACTTAGAGTATAATTTCTGACTTATTCCAACCATGAGTCCATTAATGGTATCAGTTCACTATTTAACAATCTCAATCTCTTATGCCTCACTAGGCTGAAAAAAATGTTCAGTGTCAGATGAAACAATCCAGAGAAACATTATTTAATTTATTCTTGTTGTTTCTATCTATCTCAGTATAACCAACTGCCAGAATCTAAGGTGTCAACAGAAACAATCTGCCCTCACACTGCCTTCTCCTTGTTTTACTGCACACCTAATCAGCTTATTTTTCTACTACTAGATGATGCTACCAAGCTTAGAAGAGCCCTTGATACTGAGCAAGTTCATGAAATCTGTATCTAACACCCAGTTCAAAAAGTCTCCCATACCATTAATAAAACTGTCTGGTTGTAGCAAGATATATTTGGAAATTTATACATTACTGGTTCAGGGAGCTATTCTGTCCTTTATGAAGGGCATCTCATTATAATAAGTTCATCATTATCATCATCACTATCATATCATCATCAACACTATCCTGATCATCACTATCATCATCATCATCAATATCACTATCATCATCATCATCAATATCACTATCATCATCATCAATATCACTAACATCAATATCACCATCTCTTCCATCATCATCATCACCTTCATCCCAATCCCAATTCCCACCTAACGATGGGGTGAGGTGAAAGCCGGTAACAAGAAATGAGAAAATATAAGTGTGTGAAAATTACCAACAGTATATACATAGTGAAATGGGCCACACAACCATCCCAAACCTCAAAATCCTGGCCTAACCATCTGCACATATATGTATTTTTTTCCTAACAGATGCACCACACATAAACCTGCCAAACAATGCCCATCATCAAGTACAGTATCAACAAAACTTACAATCACCATCATCAATCATTATTCTGACCTTTAGTCCTCATGTTACAATCACCATCATCAATCATTATTCTGACCTTTGGTCCTCATACTCTGGCTGACACAAATGGCAACATAGTGTGGCACAATTACCATCTTATCATCATTATATCATCATCATCACATCTTCCACTTCATCATCATTTTATCATCATCACCACATCATTATTCTAACCTGTAGTCCTCGCGCTCTGGCCGAGACAACTGACATCATTGACGTGTGGCCACCCATGATGCTATTGATGACCTCTTGCTCGGACATCTCTGACCCACCACGACCCGACCCCATATTGCCCAGGCCTGGAATATTCCCTCCACCCATGCTCAGGCCAGCTAGCTTGTTCTGCGGGAGAGATAGTGTTGTTGTTGTTTATTATTATTATTATTAATATTACAGAATTACTGTTTTGTTGTTACTAGTACTATTAATGTATATAACTTCATAATGCAATACAGTACTGTAGTTACTGTGCCTTTTTACAGTAAGTGCTCTTTCCTGTAATATTTCATTCTCAGATCCAGTAAGTTATCATCATCATCATCATCATCATCAACCTAACTCTGTTCCCACTGTTATAACTTTCACATATACACACATTATCATCCTAACTTGCTCTCACTATTATAAATCTCACAAACATACATCCATACACAAATGCCAGCAAACAACTGCACGTTCTTCCCATTGGCATAATAATTTGGCTAAGAATCATATGAATAAAGTGTGAAAAACTGTGTTTGTATGTGAACTGTGTATAAAGTCCTCATGATAAGTTTCCTCTTTTGACATTTTTTTCATCCATCCATCCATCATCCAATCCTATGTCACCCCACAGAGGAGCGTAGGAGCCCGGGGCTAGGCAAGTTGGTCCTGACATTTAAGATTTTTTTTATTAAATCTATAACAAATCAGAGAAAGGTTGCCTAATAAAGTTCCACTGCTACCTATAATGCTGATCTGCCTGTTTCCTTTATATACAGTATGCAGATGTACGTAAAGAGGTGTGGTATTTCGGAAGACAATCATATAAGCAACCCATACGTCTTCCCTCCGTGTCAACAAGTGGGCCGACAGAGGGTTAGTGTCCCTCCTCATAAAACAACTCAAAAGACAAATGGCCACCCCTTACGGGATTATGGCGTCTGGCTATAGACAGATAGTGCATTTCTTGATTTATAATGAGGACTGCCTTATCAACCGACATGACACACTATTCTATCTATCAGCCAATCCTTTACTGGCTCATGAGGAGTGTAGGGGTCCTGGGTTAGGCTATCAAGATATTCAGCCCTCAAACTGCAGCACCATTTCTTTGATCAATGTCTCTGATGAACAATTTTGAGCTTGTAGGAAATTCAATATACATCTTGGCTTCTTAAAGTAACATGGCAGTCACTTAATTATAACTCTGAAATAATGTCACAAAGGGTTAAAATAAGTGACCAGTCGCAAACCCCTGCGTAGCATTATATCAGCGCTAAACTCTAACAAACGTCAGATTTAAACCCCTAGATACTCACAGGCATGAAATCGTCAAAATTTATGATGCCCTTGTCCGAGCCAAGCCCAGACGAGAATCCCGATGTGTAGTCCAGGTCTTTGCCCTCCTGATATTTGTAATCTGGAGGCTCCTTTGGGGTGCCAATGTAGGATATCTCTGGGGTGGAGTTCTTTGGGGAGGCCAAGTAGGTAAGATCGGGGCTGTGGGGTGGGTGGGGGCGGGGACCAGGCCGAACCAGAGCAGGTCGATCCAGCGGCTTGGCGTACGAAGTGAGGTCAGGCTTGGAGGAGGCCTGAGTGCGGCTGAGGTTGGTGAGATCGGGTCGGGCCAGCTGAGGCAGGCTCGGGGCTGAATCGTGGTAGGACTGGGTGCCAGGAGGGGGACCGGGGGATGATGACTGACGCACCAGGTGAGGCTCAGACGGACTGTGGCGGATGTTGTACCTGTACACACAACCCAACAGTGTCAATTACATCAACATCATACTCACCTTCACCATAATCATCTTCATCACCATCATCATCAATATAATCATCATCACTGTAACTTCATCATAATCATCATCAATATAATCATCATCATCACTGTAACTTCATCATAATCATCAACATCACTGTAACTTCATCATAATCATCACCATTATGATCAACATAATCATAATTATCAATATCATTATCACTGTTATTCCAACCTCTATTTCCCATCTAAGGATAAGGTGAGGCAAAATGATACAATAAGCCCTTGTTATAATTTTAAGAGGAAGCCAAAAATATATCTGCTTCCCACACCAGCAGACTGGGCCATCCCTATAACACAGAAGACACAAGCAGGTGAATACAGGGTGACACAGGGTGTAATATATAAACCACCCAGGAAACAGAATCAAGTGAGAGACCTGGGATATGGAGCACTGGAGTCTAGGATCCCCCAAACACACAAGATATGGCCAGGTGAGAATTATGGAGAGTGAAATATATGTGGTATCTGAAAGGAAAATATGGTGTTACATGGAGACACAGACAGACAAATAAGTAAGTCAAAGAGGGTTGTGGTGCTGATGTGGGTGTGACTGCATGCACTGAGAGAATACTTTGAGACAGTCCGGCAAATTGGAAAGGACAGTGAGTGAGAGACTGACAGAAAGAGTGTATGTGAGTGAGGTGGAGAAAAGAAAAAGGGAGAGACTAAAGATGAGATGGAGGGATGGAGTGGAGAGATAAATGAGGGATGGATGTGTGAGTTGGAGGGGAGGCAGCAAAATGGCAGAAGACAGCAAAATGGCAGAAGACAGGGAGGGGATCTGTTTGTGGCCACCCCATACAGAATTAAAGCATCTGGCAATACACAAAGACAGACA
Source organism: Birgus latro (assembly GCA_018397915.1). Classification (NCBI taxonomy): domain Eukaryota; kingdom Metazoa; phylum Arthropoda; class Malacostraca; order Decapoda; family Coenobitidae; genus Birgus; species Birgus latro. Next base: position 31,943 of record JAGKTI010004022.1, on the reverse strand, counting down.
GATAGATGGATAAACAGACAGATAGATAGAGACAGAGACAGACAGGTAGACAGATAATTTGATAAAGACAGATAGACAGGAAGATGGAGAGACATTGATAGATAGACAGATACTGTAGATACATAGCCAGACAGACCAACAGATAGCAATAAAGGTGCCATCCTGTATTACAACAAGAGACAGACCTGCTTGGATCGGCCTCGTACGGAACACCGGTGTCTCTGTGATCACGCCGGCTCTCAGACACTGCACGGGCTCTGTACGGTTGACCACCCAGGCCGGGACTGCCACCGCCACTGCCACTACTGCCACTGTACTCCCTGCAGTGAATCATCATCATCATCATCATCAAAACCTTTTATCCCATATATGATAAGGGTTATAGGTAGGTGGTGGCAACCATCATCCACTCACTTGATGTAGTGCTGCCCACTTCTTCCTTAGCCTTTATCATTCTCTTTCTAAGCCTGCTCTCCTCTCTTCCTATTTCTCCCATCTTTCCTGTCACTTCTTATTGCTTTTCTTTCCTTTACAGGTGGCTTTACATTGAGTGACAAGCCAAATGGTTTCCTGTAAACCAAGAAACCATTTACAACGCTGGGTGGTAACCATATAACCAAACCATATGTGCTCCCTACATGTCAACAAGTGGGTTGGTGGAGGGTTAGTGCCCCTCCCCGTAAAACAAATAACTCAGAGTTAAATGGCCACCCCTTATGGGATTATGGCATCTGGCAATAGATAGATAGATAGATAGATAGATGATAAGGGTCATCATTATTACCATCATCACCACCATCATTATTATTATCAAAACCTTTTATCCCATATATGGTAAGGTTCATCATCATCACCATCATAACCATCATGACCTTTTATCCTATACAGTATATGGTAAGGTTCATCATCATAACCTTTTTACCCAAACAGGATAAAGCAAGGAAGAAATCTTGTTAAGTGATACCATAAGGCAATGAAACTTTTAACTGTATTTATTCCCTTCTGTATAAGGACATTTTTTATACTGTACCATCATGCCTACACATCTTGAGAAATAAACACAAACTTGGCATTCACTATTTTTCTATTCCACACTAGCTTATCCTCCACTATTAATAAGTCATAGTAGAATCCAACCTCCGTACCCCCTTTGAGGGTAGAGGTCAGATGCTACACCTTCATAACTAACTAACATCAAAGACTATTTTTCCAAGTCAGCAAACATACTAAAAACATCACAGACTATTTTTTCTAAGTCAGCAAACATCCATTTACTGACTATAGTATATAACATGGCTCTGGCTGCCACTAACCCTTTCAGTATGTGATATGGTTTCTTAGGTGATTAAAACCTCAAAATGATGATAATAATAATAATAATAGCAATAATAATAATAATAATAACAATACTAATAGTAATAATTCATTAGACTAAAAAAAATTAATGGATACTGTTTCACACCCTTTCAATAAAAAAGGGTCCTTTGTACACTGAATAATCTCATCTGAAAATACGATGAATTTTTTACAATAACCCCACACTGAAAGAATTATGATTTAAGTGTCACATTCAGGGCAAACTGTTCATGCGGGTTAATGGGCAAGGGAATGGTGGAGGGTATACTCAGGCGAACAAGCAATGATCCTTTAACTGTACTGTACACTCTAAAACAGCAGACAAATTAAACAAGCACTGATACCCTAACTGTACAGTATATTCTGAAGCAAAAGACAAAGCACTGAAATGCTGAATCATGCAACATACTGCAACACCCATGTATTATTTGGTGGTCAAGTGTACGAGTGTTGGGGTATTGACTGACAAAGGCAATGTACAGTCCGAATATATGAATTTCATTACAAAAGTCTTAGTTGATCTTTCATATGGCCCACTCACTTCATAGCAACACCTTCTGGTATTACTATCAAGTCAGGGATGAATAAAACAGTCCCAGCATGTATTCAGTAAGGGCAATGGATAGTAGGGCACAAGTGGTGACATGAAAGGGTGTGTAGCATCATCTGTTGTGCTTTGAAGGATTACTGCACTTCAGGGAACACACTGTCTAGGCTATGCACTGTGAAATGGTGGGCAGTTAGGAGGCAGAAAGAATATCACATTAAGGTAAAATAATATGGCATCATTGTAAATATTAATAATCTAAAAATTACCTCCACAGACTTAAATTTATTAGGAAACAGCTATTTGATGAGATTTGCAGTTTGAGGCAATGAGCATAATCTTGCAATTCTGTACTAAAACCATATACTGTATTACCATATCCTATATATTATTTCTAATGTTACTCATTTAGGAATAATATTAAATCATACTCCTAAATTACAGTGACTCAGAATCACCAGACATACTGAAATATGATGGAAAAATCACTCATATCCTGACACATCATACCTACGAGTACTGCTACTTCCCTTACTGTATACTAGTAAATATTTACATCTTAATAGGTTTAGATTAATAATTTACACTACAAAGTAAGATTTAAATACCTAAAACTGTAGTGTTAGTACTTAAAATATGGCTACACTATTTTACCAACAAATACTGTACTTTCCCCACAGGTACAGTACTGTAGTAATTTTTACTGAGCTATTAATAACAATACAGAAAATGTAAAACTGTACATCAGTTACTGTAATACTAAAAGAACCTCAAACACAGAATATCTGTTGCTGATATAATAACCTGGTACAGTATTGCAGAAAACATAAACAAACCTCATGACTAAAGAAACTGTAAAAATAAATTCAATACTGTATTAGGCATTGAAGTGTAGGAGTCCGAGGCTAGGTTACTGTGGTTCAGAATATTGAAAATTAGGAGAAAGAATATTGTATTAGTAAAAATAAATACTTACATCCAAAATAATAAAAACTGTACCTTTATTTATGGTACTTTAACTCACTAAGGCTGGGGATATATTTTTCATGTTATGCTTGCCATCTCTTGACTATTTTATTTCACTTAGGATAAACTTTTGCAACTGGAGGAGCTAAAACCCAACCTACAACCCACTCGTTCCCAAAGGCCTTTCTCAAATTGAATAAAATCGTCTGGTAGTGGCATACAACAAATAAAAAAATTTAATAAATACATAAAAACCCATACTAAGGGGGATGAAAAATGCTTGTGAGTTAGTATGTGGTTTTCATGATGCACAATGATGCAGTGGTCGGGAAGGCTGTTAGTATTTACCCAGGGAGTGACAGGCATCTTTTAGGGGTTCAAAGCATGTATCAATAAATAAACAGATTTATAGAGATACTAGTATGTAAATAAATATACAGGCAGGTAAGTAGGATTATGGGTACACAGGAAGATAAGAAGGTAGGAAGTTAGGAGGATAGGTAGAGGCAGGTAACCAAATCAACAAAGATAGATAAAAATAATGTAGATAAGTGATGGCAGGTATGGTACTATACACATATAAACAGGTAGGGAGAGACAACGGACAGATACTGTGAGCAGGCAAAGCGTATAAATGAATATACAGATAAATACAGACAAAGAGAAAGATATACGAGTATAAAGAAATAATTTTCTGTTCAAATAAATACTGAGATAAAGTGTTTATGTTAAAAAAATATATATATATATTTAGAACTCTTCTCACCTCATTAACACTGTCCTGTGCTCAAGGTGGAAGCTACTATCAAGGGTGAGTTTCCTTCATACTGTAGAACCATTTATTCATTACCATTCAACACCAAATTTCCACTATGAAAAAGGGAAGGCACTAGAACTACTAACCTGTATAGTACATGAATCCACATGAAACTAAGCTAAACAATATACCATGATCCCTTGGTTATTGTGCAAAATCTTTACTGCACCTAGTGTGTGTGAAAATGAAACCACACAATAACTAAACCACAGAACCTATGGCATTTATCCTAATAGATATGAGGCGTGTAGTGGCACAGGGGCTTACATGCCAAAATGGCCGTTTATGAGGAAAGTATGGCATCGTATTCAGCAAGTCTTCCCCTATCAAGTGGTACAACGTGTGAAAGGAAACTCGACCATCCAGCAGGGCTACAGAGGGTTGAGCATGCTGTATCATGTGCTGTGAAACTTTCCTATCAACTCCAGATCTCAGTCCACACACACGGGCTTATGCACACGAGCCTACCGGCCAATGAGAGGCCGTCTTGCAGCCGCCAGTATTTTGATCCCGCTGCTCAACCAATCCTGTGCGTTCTACTGTCCCCGCCACGGCAGTCACACTTTCCCACCACACATACAACATTTTCCCAGGATTACTCGCTTTTTTTAGTGTTTTTGGTGGATAATACTCATCAAAATGGATACCAGTAGTTCTGAAAGTGAAGTGGATACACCTGACCAGCCATTGAAATGACAAAGAAAGCCTGAAACATGGACACAGAACATTAAAGTGATAAAATGAGACAGTGGGGACACTGACACCGACGACGACATCCTCAACTATTAATTCTCCCCCCACCTCCTCCAAGCACATCTTTTATCCTTGGACTATTGAATACAATGATGAATATTATAAAAATAATCATAATGTCTCACATTCCAGGAAAGAAACATAAGGTAGTGAAACAATATTAATATTTACAATATTTACAATAATTATTATTTACAATTAGAATTCAACAAATAGCCGTAGTCATCATTAAACTCTAACAGCTTCCTTATTTCTTTTAACTGTTCTTTTGATTAGGTTATTATATACCTATATGCGTGCTGAAAATGCACAATCAAATGGGAGGGAAGTTTTGTGTTTTTATATATAATTTTGTGTTTTTATTTTCACAGAAATAAAAATATATATATATACCATTAAAAAGGCATTTTAACCCACCGAGTCCCAACGACATACGATGCACGTCACTACTTTTTTCTGCGGACAACCCCAATGACGTGCACCGTACATCACGCAATTGCAAGGCCCATTGTGTGCACATTTTTCAACATTCACGGGTGATTTTTGGTAGGGATATCTGGGAGACCTTCCTCTACCTGCTGTCAAGTGGGGATACTGCCTGGCCCCTCCTAACCCCCCCTTCCCCCTCCTCCCCCCCACACTGGGCAATTCACCTGTTAGCAGTAACCTAGCCAGTAAAGGTATGTTGCCCCACGGTCTCTCCAATGACGAAATTCATGGTGAAAGTGATTCCTGAGGTGGAGGACAACGTAACAAAGAAGCTAGAGGTAGAAACAAACAGAAGTGATGAGGTGGTAATGTTGTAAAGGAATGTGCCATATACTGGGGTTTTGGGTGAGTGGCTCAGTGGGTTAGAGCGCTCCGCTCTGGCCGTAGGGTCGGAGGATCGAATCCACCCAAGGGTCATTGGTAGACATCAGGAAGGGCATCCGGTCATAAAATGCTACACGCTCCAATCCAAAAAAAAGGCTGACGCATGCAAGCATGTTGCAGCCTTCAAAAATGAAACAAAACGAAACGAACAATGCTTATAAACGCCAATATTATTGTGTGAAAACCAACATAGACTTTTACTACACATAAATTCGTACCAAATAAATGAAATAAATATGTAATTTAAAGTGGCTTGAATTAGTTAACCCTTCCATAGTTCGTTTTTTTTAGCCATGTACCCTGAAAAAGAAGGAAAACGTAAGGTCGAGTGACACCTGTATCAACATTTTTTTACCTCAGGATCACGATTTCACTATGAATTTTCAATGTTTCTCACCAAAAGCGAAGGTTTCAGCCAAAAAACAAAAAGTCAAAAATCGGTCGGGACCTGGGGGTAGGCTAGGTAAAAAACCGGTTGGGACTCGGCGGGTTAAAGAGCTTTATTTTTATATACAGTAAAACCTCAATATAACGGACTTCAACAGACCGGAATTTGCTTTTATCGGACTCGAGGAGCTACTGGACTAAACTCCTATATATCGGAAAAAGTCCGATAAAGCCAGAAGAAGTCCGGACAGCCTGACCACTTCAACTATGTTCACCACAATAAGACAAGTAAAAGACATGTTTTTCAGTGCACAGTACAGTATTATTATACCATTTGATTAATGTAGTGAAGGTATAGCACAGTACAATACTGCAATGGTGGTGAAAACCACTGATGCAATCCGGACTAATGTCTGATATATCGGAAAAAGTCCAGATAAGCAGGGGTAAGTCCGGATGTCGCTTTTATCAGAATTTCGCATTTTTCAGAATGGCTTGGGCCCCAATTAGTCCGTTATAGTGAGGTCTTACTGTATTAGCCATCGAGTTTATCTTTAAAATAATGCAGTGACCACTGAGTAATTTTAACCTTTAATTACTCAAAACAATTGCGTGGCGTAAGCCCCTGTGCCACTACACGCCTCATATCAGGCAGCCCACTTGTAAACCCAAATTTTCCTTTTTACAACAATTTAGACTCGCTAAATACACACATAATGTTAAGTGCTGTATCAGAAACACACTTATGCATGGTTAGGTTAATAGAAAATGATGAAAAGGGCACAAGGAAGAAACACATACCATACAAGATATCTAAGATGGGCTGGAGGTAAGGGGTTCTAAGGTTAGAGGGGGGAGGGTTAGTGGTCTCCACCACCTGGGTTAACTCCTCCAGATCTTGCACATCACTGTTGGCAGAAACTACCTCAGGTGCACAATAACAATGTTTTTTTAGCCAAAAAACGTGTGATAACAGTAGGAGTGCAGCTTTTCACTTTCAGTGATAATGAAAACTGCTATGACCAAGTGCCTGATACCCAAGAGATCACTATGTATGATACCTACTCTGTACTAACTTCCTGTCCCATTTCTGCATCTGATTTGGATATACATAATGTGGTTGTATCACGTGGATGTATCCAGCACGAGCTGAAAAGTGATTACTGAAGTGCATTTTTTTTTTCTTTACAAAATCAATTTAAGATAATATTTATAAGAAAATCAAATAGTTAAAAACTTCTTTGACAATGATACTTCATCTGAAATGTTTTCACAGCAATAAACATGCCAGAAGCTGATGTACAAGAAAAGACTAATCAAAAATAAAAAGTCTCTACTTTCTGCCTATGAAGGTTTTTGCCTCCTTGGGTAAATGCTCAACTGTAAATTGGTACCATGTATATGTAAATACCATGGAAATTTTTTCATGTAAAAGTATTTACAAAAAAAATAATAATAATAAGTAAAATAAATTAAATAAACTTATAGAAGGTTTATCAGTAAGGACATGTTTAAATCTGAAGTGCTTTAGAAACCACTGCTTCTAAAAATAAGCTATCCTGTACTTCTCTTTTATTCTGTGCACTAACTATATTAAAGGATGGGGTTTAGTTTACCTCTCCTAACAAGTTCATGCATTTAGTGGGAGGTCCTGACATCACCAAACATCAATGTCTTACCATGTCAGTCAAACCAGAAAATATTAGTCACAGGTGTTACAGGCAATAAAACATTCAACTACATTAGAAACCATCACGAGAAAATGCACTGACAAATTTGCTACCAGTATGATGCTAAACAAATACTGCTGCATCACAAGACTCACCCACTTATCAAAACAAAGTGGTCCATACTAGACAACACATCACCACACCCGTACATGCTCGTTAGTAACACCCTAATATTCTGCTGGTCAGTAGTCACTCCTCACTTAATATCATGGGTGTGTGCAGTGAACTACCAGTATTTTTACGTGAAGTAACTTAAGGAGATGCAGAGGCATCTTGCTCAAAGATGAGAGATTAAGATCACATGAAACACTTCTGACTTTAAAAGAATTTATGGTGATTTATGGGAAACATTAAGCTGAAGAAAATTACCCAGTGGCTGCACAAGGAAATGGTACGCAGGCTAAAACAGATTACCAAGACTGTCTGTTGAGTAAGATGTTTCTTGGGTATTCTTTCCGGCTGTAACCAGATTTTTTCATTCAGCAAATCTGAATAACAAAAGATCACAAAAATATTTATTCACCTTCTGTAGGGCATTATTTTACTTAAAATTTTTATCCTAGGTACAGTATCACCAAACAGTTCCACTCAGAAGAGGGAGACCCCTGCAAACAAACAATTAGTGAAGTGTACTGCAAATCCCTTCGTTTGAGAAGTTACCCTCCAAGCTGAATAAAAAAACTTTGGCAGACCCTGTAGTAAGATTAAAACAAACATCACTGAACTGGAGTTCACAATGAAGCTTAATTAAGTACAAACATTAAATGAGGAGTAACTGTAATATCATTATTAAGACATCCCTGAGACACAACAGCAATAACACTGAGGGAGGAAGGGCAGAGTGAGTGTTACCTATGGGGGGAGGTGTAGGGGGGTGCATCCTGGCTGGACCCCCTCCTCTCGAATAGACTGGGAGAGTTGTTGGGGTGAGGGGGGGGCGTCTGAGGGGGGTTGTTGCCATTGTCGTACCTACTGTGAGGGTCAAGGTACCTTAGTAATGACACTACCTCTCACACAACACCATACGCACCATACCACCTTCAACATGTTCAGACATTTGAGGGACAACTGAGACTGATTCATAGTGACCAATGGATAATACAGGATGCAGGAAACACAGGAAAGTGCTTAAGTAATTACATTCCTCAAACATTTTTCTGACACCACAAGCCTCACTTTGCGAGAGACTGTCCCACTCAGAATGGGCTGTCTGAAGTAAAACATGATAGAAAAATTAAGTGTGTGCTCTTTCCTTCATTTCTCTCCAACCCACTTCACACATATGAGGGACAACTTTGTGCACACTACACACCAGACAAACCAAATGCACGCCACACACAAAATGGAGTCAAGTGCACAAAAGGAGTCAAGTGCATCCTACACGGCAAATGAAAATAACGAGTGCACACTACACTGAATGAGATTGTGTAACCACATAATGCAGGATGTCCAAATCAAATCACACAATAAACAGACATGTGCAGACCACTGAAAAGACAAAGATCCATCCATCAGAGTACCCATCCACCCATCACCCAATCCTCCATATCACCATCAGAGGGATCACAAGCCAGGACTTGGTTATTCAGTCCGGGGTCTTTACACTCCTGATGTGGCAATAAAGGATTAAATGATGAACGGATGAATAGATTGCATGATAAAAGACACAAAAAGACCACTCAAAAATCACCTACCAATAATAAGAAAATCACATACAAACAGATCCCCCCAAAATCACATATACATACTTCAAATATCCATCAGGTCAATAAACTCCTATACAGACTCCAGACTGCACACTAATCTGTCGCCCTCCTTCATCTTATTCCCCTCTATCAAAACTGACAGAGTACAACCAACACCACACTAAAACAAACACACCTAATAAAGAGTCAGTACACAGCAGAAAACACTCCACTCCACTCCTCACACTGCTGCACCTTTTATCTTTGGCACAGAGATTTTTCTGATATGCCACTGAAAACCATCAAACCCCTTAAAAAATATCATCACACACAAAACTTACTGATAAGACACACAAAACACATGTACAGAAACCCACTTCATCACCAAGCAAACCCCACACAGACACCACCTATGTCACCAAAAATCATCCGTCACAAGCTCTCACACACAGCTGAGAGGCAGATTAGTTGGAGAAATATAATTAATGAAGAAGTGTAAGAGTTAAGAAGTATGAAGTATAAAATGAAAATGACACCTATTTTAATGCTTGCTTTAAAATCAACTAAGTGGCTTATCAATGAAATTACAGAATATTTTAATTATCAGTATTAAAATAAAATTAGACTGTTTTAGTACTGAAGTTCATGAGCACAGTGATGACTAATTGTTTTCTAACCAATAACAGTAGAAAAAAAAATTATGTTTCTCAGAAAATGATACAGCATATGACAGTGACGGAAAAACAGTGAAAGTGAGTGAGAAAATGTGAAAGTGAGTTAGACAGTGCAAAAGAGAAAAAGTGTGAAAATAATAAAGAGAAACATCAATGGTGGTTAACCCCTACATTATTTTTTTTAAAGCCCACCATCAGATTATTCTACTGAGCTTAAAGATCTCCTGTAATAAAAAGATTAATAAAGGCGATATCTAAGCCCACTAACTTTCTCCAGAGCTAAATAACATCACCTGAAGGTAGCAAGAGTAAGATACAAAATATATCATCAGTGTGATGTGGTTAAATTATCACACCACTCCAGAAACACCAAACAGTAATAGGTTTTATCAATCACTGAATGACTGTTTGAAAGGACACTCAAAATCAATGAAAAGAAAAAAATCAGGATGGAGACACCTTATTATCCAAAGAAAACTTACCAATACAAAGTGAAGGCTGTTATGAAGGAGGGTAAGTTATCTCTGTCAAATTCAAATACTTCTACATGTATTTATCTATGGGTTGCAACACTTCAGTTCTAGTTCATATCTATACGAGTATACCATCAGTCAAACTTGTATTCTTACAATCCTTATATTTCATTACTTTACGGTTTTATGTTTATGTTCCCTTCTAACTGATAACGTATATATTTTTTCTAATTTTTGCTACCTACAGGTATTTTTTATTCAGCTGTGAAGAGATATTTAGCAATAGGAGAGGTTAGGTTAGACACAGCCTTCATCAACTTTATTAATACGAGGCTCTTCTATGCATAACAAAACAAAAGTAGAAAGTAAATAAAAAAGGACATCCTCAGGCTGAAGGTAAAACCTGATAAGCAACTGATGCTGTATTATAACTGGTGACCCACACTCACCAACACATGCCACGTGACAGTCTGCCAATTTGGAATACTAGTACTGTATGTTCTAATTAACAATGGAAACCACTGAAAGTTATGTATATAAATCAAGTACATATAGCTTCTATGCCCTTAAAATGACTTATTTTATGAAGGTTTCTCATATAAAATTATTTCTATTCAATTTTTCCCCAGAATTATTTTAGGAAACTCTATGAGGATCCATTACATTTTTCCCCAAGTATGAACTCTGACAAACTCATAAACAGCTGAGCTATATGCATAAAAAAGAAACTGAGCTCAAGCCAGGCATAACAGTGCAAATATTATACAGTGGTAGGGGGTGGCGACCATCATCCACTCACTTGATGTAGTGTTGCCTACTTCTTCCTTAGCCTTTAGCATTCTTTTTCTGTGCCTGCCCTCCTTTCTTCCTATTTCTCCTATATTTCCTGTCACTTCTTACTACTTTTCTTTCCTTTACAGGTGGCATTACATTGAGTGACAAGCCAAATGGTTTCCTGTAAGCCAAGAAACCATTTACAACGCTGGGTGGTAACCATATAACCAAACCATACGTGCTCCCTACGTGTCAACAAGTGGGTTGGTGGAGGGTTAGTGCCCCTCCCCGTAAAATAAATAACTCAAAGTCAAATGGCCACCCCTTACGGGATTATGGTGTCTGGCAATAGAAAAAAATATATATATGTACTGTACAGAGATCGAGGAAAAGATAAGATACATGATAAAAGCTGAGAATGGAATGAGAGTAAATGCAAACACACCTTCATAAAAAGTAAAATGACTTTTAGATGTTAACATTTCTCTACATATTCGATTTTCTTAGTGCAGCAGGACACCTAAAATACCATCATACTGAACTGCAGACACAGCAACAGGGACATGAAAAAGTAACAACTGCGTACGTGTATGATTCAGGTGTATGTGTGTGGTGAAATACAGGAATGTGCATTGATCAAATGACTCAGGTGAAATTAAAGGTAAACAATGATTTACCTTTCCAGCCCAAGGGGTCTCTTTAGCACTTAAAAAAAAAAAAAAAAAAAAGCATACAGGCCTGGTTATATGTATGAGTATATTGAGTATATATCCTTGGATGGAGGAGTTACAGCATCACCACATGTAGGCCCATTGTCAGCACATCATAAGCAAAGTAATACATCGGAGGTCAGAGTACAAGCAACCAGACACCTCAGGTTGAAGTGGCTATAATCCCAACAGACAAAGTGTGTTACTCTCTGACTGGTGAGATGGTAGGGTTGTGAAGGACTATGATGCAGTGACTGACCAAGAGTTCCATTCCTGTCAGCTTTGGAGGCTCACACACACCTCTTCCTTACCTGTTTATTTCTAACAGATTCTTCTTCTTGTTCATCTGAATCACGAACCAGGTGGACTGCAGGCTGGATATTGCCCTTCTCCTGCAGTCCAATATCCTCTTTTGATGGGACAGGGAGGAAGCAGAGGGTTGTTTGTATAACCGGGCAGTGGAACCATCCAGTTATATTGTTGCCACCACGTGAAGGCCTTCCTCTCCAGCACCTTGCAACTCAGTATCACTGTCTTGTATACTACTATGCACCCTACGTCAATATTGAAAAGACATAAATAACATAGGGGAGAGAACTATGCTGTATATCTCTGTAGCATTTTCTTGTATGTTTTATGCACTCCATCTTCAATGTATGTTGTCCATACATTTAAGATTGATAGTAACATAAACAACACACAAAAATACTAAGGCATACTGTCCAAAATAAATGGGTAAGGAAGAGGTACCAGAAACCTTCCTAAGCTAACAAGACAAGCCCATGTGACCACTCCAGTGTGATGCATAAAAAAAATGTTGTCTACAATTTGTCTTACCTCTCAAAACTGACAGCACTGTAGCATAACTAACCTGGGTGTTGCGTTGTCTCTCGGTGTGGCAATAGGACGGGGGAGGTGCGACACAGAGCTGCGTCGCGTGGTGTCTGGGGTGGTGGGGCGGGCAGTGGGGGCGGCTACGGGGCGGATCGGGTCAGGTCGGATCAGATCAGGGCCGCTCACCACTTGTGGGATCATCGGATCTGTGTGGTTCAGCAAGATCAGGGAAGAAAAGATGATAACATGATTAAAATGAAATTATAACAGGGGAGAACAAGTGGATAACAAGTACAAGGAAGCAAGATCAGGGAATAAATAAAAAATGAAATAAATAACTCAATAAATATCAACATGACTAAAGGACACAAGACCACTGGAAGACAAGATGAATGACTAAAGGAACTAAATCAAGAAAGTTACGGCCATCTAAAATCAAAACAACTGTCTTCATTGGCCTGTTGTCCTTTTTCGCATATTCTTTACTACTATCAGATGATTTTATTCAGCTCTGGGGAAATCTCTTGTAATGGAGGTGTCAAAAACGATCTCCGTTAAACTTCTCCACCACAAAAAGTCTCCCCAAAAGCAAAAATAGGAACAATATATGGAAAGAATAAAATGAAATAAACACTCGGTGGGTTAAAAATTTGTGAAAAAGGAGAATCAGTTTTCGTGACAGCAATGGAACTTCAAAATTTTTCTGCAACTTACTATAGATTTAATACCAATACACAATGAAAAGAAAAAATAAAAGTAACATAATAAAGACTTACTGATACAAAAACTATATGCATTCTCCTAACACATGACAAAGAGTTCTGACAAAAAAGTTATTACGAAAAATCATTCATACTAGGATACCACTAATATCTAGAAAACATTAATCCTTTCCCTGCCATGGGTACACTTGGGTACTGTATTTATTCCAGCTAAATCCAAGCTACCTTGATTCAGAAGTGGGGAAAAAAAAATCCAAGGGTTAAATTATGAGAGATTTAGGCTTCTCTCTCTCTCTCTTACTACTAGGGCACCTGGCAGTCTTGAGGTATGTTTGCCCCTGTTGGAGTAGCATCCAAAAGGTGACAGGAGGCTTTTTAATCATGCCACCAAGGGGAGTAGATCGGTCATCTACCTTTATATGTACCAGACTAAGGTAGCCCTGTCTTGGACTCAAATAATTCTGCAGCAGAGCTCCCATTAACAAATTGTGAAAATTATTGACACAGAATACCTTCTAAAATTATCAATTCATTCATGCCACCCAGATTCTGCAGAAATATCATTTATGTTACCTTAAGACTGTATACTGTGATTCATTCCTGACACCCAAATTCTGCAAAAATAACAAATTATTCAAGAGCATGAAGTTAGGTTTCTTGACGTCAGTGGTGGCGTCCTGCAGAGGGCAATGGGTTGATTCAGACCAGAACTTCTACGTCCCCAAATTGTTCAGGTTACTTAGGTTAGATTAAATTAAAATAGGTTTGGCTGAATTAGGTTAGGTTAGGTTCCATCAAGTTGTGTTAGGTTAGGTCATATTAGGTTAGGTTAGTGGCGATGGGTGATTAGTAACGGGGTGACTTTGGAGCCGAATCAACCTAAAAGTCAGACATGGCAGGAGGCCGCTTGCCACAGTTTGTGTGCAAAACTGTTGGCTTTATAGGTGATATCTTCAACATTAAACATTTCTGCAACTTTTTAAGCTACCACAATGATAATTGGGTCATAGTTTATTGAGAAAAATATACAGCTGTAAATTTTTTTGCATGGGGGCTCTCTTGCAGTTTCACCAATACAGTAACTCAAAAAGAGATAAAATGGGACTGGCTGTTACTTTCTATTATTATTATTATTAATCAATTTGTGGCAGCCTGAGTATAGAAAAAAAAAAAAAGGCATCCACAGAAGGTGAAAGAGTTAATAAATTGTGAGGGAAAAAAAATCACTACCAAACACAACTCTAAGTGGTGCACCATAAATCTCATTCACATTCAGTGCACAAAATGGTGAACACACAAAGTACAGGAAAAAGTGCAAAATTTGTTTACCCAAAATTTTGATGTTAATATTTACTGCCATTGGTGTGATTCTGTACAAATTAACCCCTTCAGACTGAGAATATCTTTATTTTATTCCTACTAATTCCTGATGATTTAATTCAGCTCATGAAATTTTTGAAACTGAGGGGCTCAACGCCACCTCCATTAACTCCTTTTGTACTGGAGATCTTTTTATTACAGAGGACCTCCAGTGGTGATGGTGTTAATGAAGGCTATATCTTACCCCTCCAGTTAAAAAATAAATAAATAAATAAATAAAAACTCCCCAAAGCTAAATCACCAGGAGACAGCAATAATAAAAATAATATCCACAAGATGAAGGGGTTAAACATTGAGAGGTAGGTGTTGAGGATTCTAAATGCTATCTGGATATTTCACAGATTTAGCTACCTTGTGAACTGATACATAATAAAGGAGAAGGGGAATGATGGCAGATTGACTTAAGTGGCATAAGGAGAGTGGTTAACTATAGGACTAGCTGACTGGTGGTTAACTATAGGACTAGCTGACTGGTGGTTAACTATAGGACTGGCTGACTGGTGAACTAAAAGACACTAATAGGGAGGTGGTGAGAGACTGCTTGGTGGAGTACGAGGAAGGTGACCAAGTTAACTGAGGGACAGACTAGTGAAATGACAGATAGTGGTGACTCGTGAAATGAAAAAGTAGTGGCTTCTGAAATGATGTACAGTGATGAATTGTGAAAGGACAGACAGCAGTGACTCACTAAATGACAGAGAGCATCAGCTTATGTGTTCCAAGGAGACTGGGTTTACTGGCAGACTGACTGACTAGTGGACTGAGAGACATACAAGGTGAGTGAGTGAGTGCTAACTGACTGGTGAATTAGGGAGGAAGCAGTGGCAGGCTGAGTGAAATACCAGTCTAGTGGTACAATAAAAGTGGCAGAGATGAAAGACTGGTGAAATGACAGACTGTATGAGAAAGACTGTGAGGTTGCCTGATACAGGGAAAGTAACCAAACTAGGAAACTAACTGAACAACTGAGATGGCGGTAGTAATAGGCTGAGTGACACATTAACTGAGTGGTACAAACAAACCACACTGTTCCCCACGCCTTGCTGTGGTGAAGCACTGTCAGCCACGAGAGAATATAGACTCACTGCACAGGACAACCCTGCTGGGGTGGCTGCTACCCTGCAGTTGATGGGTCTGCTCATCCAGACAAGCTGGGGTTGATCAACAGCAACAACAGCTATGCAAGGAAAGTAACAATGACCAAGCAAACTGACAGACTGGTGAAACAACAGACTGTATGGGAAAAACTGTACAGTGCTGTGATTCACAGAGAGTGACTACCAGTAAGTAGCTAACTGACTGGACAACCGAGCAGTAGATGGTGACGAATATGTGATTTGAAAGTGACTGAGTGGCTAGTGAAAGGACAGACTGTACAAGCAAGACTGACAGACTGTACAGAAGACTGAGCAGTAGACTGAGTGGCAGGCAGTGAGTGTATAAATGACAAGAAAGTGACTGGTGACAAGACAGACTATATGACGAAGATTAAGACAGACTGTATGAGATTAAGTGACACAGCATAAAACAGGGGGAGTGACAAAACTAACTGACTGGATGACTGAATGGTTGGCAGTGACATAATAAGTGACATGAAAGTGACTGGTGACAGGAGTGACTGTACAAGAAAAACCAAAAACACAAAAGACTGACACTGTGTGATACAGGGAGGGTGACGTGACTAGCTAACTAACTGGATGACTTGAGAGGGATTTCACCTACCATTATTATTGTTTATGGCAGACTTAGGCTCGAGCAGGGGGGGCGTTCTCTGTACTGCAACAAGAAGCAGAACAACGGTACAGCGGTGAGGCGGGCGTCTTAACCACCACACTGCATAACACAAACTAGACAATGGGCCACTTCTCTTAACAACAGGTGAACCTTTTTATAGTTCATCCAATTCTTTTTAACTTCCAATTCTTTTTAACAACCAGTGGTGCTTTTCTGGATTCTGATCTCTTAATGACAACTGAATCCTTTTATAGTTATTCAAAGTCTCTCAAAAGCCATCACATTTCTTTGTAAATAATTGAATTCTATTATATTTCTTCCAAGTCTCTCCATAACCACAGAATCTCTTTATACATTAAATGAATCCTTTTGTCGTTCTTCAAAACCCTCAACAACCCGATGAATCTCTTAACTGCTCTTCCAATTCTCTTTAAAATCCACTGAATCTTTTAATCATTCTTGCACAACTAATGAAACTCTTTACAGCTCTAATTAGTCTCTGCAAACATCAAATATTTTCATATTTTTTCTAAGCCTCTCAACAACCAGTCAGTCTTTTTAAGCTCTTTAAGCTCTCTTGACAAACAGTGAGAATTTTTACTGATCTGTCTTCTACAAACTTACAAATTTTTTACATCTCTTCTACATATTTTATGAGAGATTATCTTTAATAGGTCTTCCATATCTCTCAGCTATCTGACAGTTTTTTATGACTCACCTGCATAGAATCAACTGGCAATTAAAAGTGTCAAACATTTCTCAGAGCTCTGGCAGAAGATTAACCTATTACTTTCATCATCCTTGCCATTATAATTTCATCATCCACCTTCCCCTACTTCACACAGCCAACTAATT
Source organism: Birgus latro (assembly GCA_018397915.1). Taxonomy (NCBI): domain Eukaryota; kingdom Metazoa; phylum Arthropoda; class Malacostraca; order Decapoda; family Coenobitidae; genus Birgus; species Birgus latro. The sequence goes on along the minus strand of JAGKTI010004022.1, from coordinate 14,673 downwards.
TGATAAATGCCTGCACCCTCCAGCAAGAGTGTCATGGATTTTGAAATCCTCTTATACATGATTTATGAATGATTTTACTGTATATAGCAAAACTAGATATACTGTAAACTTCATCCCAAATTCATTCTATTTTACACAGAGTCTGTTGTGTGTAAATGGACTGCTGGACCTCAGGGAACAGACTGTGTAGCCTATACCAAGAACTGGATACACAGAAAAAAAATATGGTAAAACCAGTCCTTAAACCTGCACTTTAGAAAACTTCCATTTACATGTCACCTGATGTCTCAAAGCTTCAGTCATTTCAGGATTAAAAATGTAAACCAAATTATGTTTCTAGTTCAATACATCTCTCCAACTTAAGAAAACCATCTGCTATCCCAAAGGGTATATCTTGCTCTTTATAAAACTGCCTACAAGCAGTCAAAATAGAATATAAAGTGTCACTGTGCAGAAGGAATAAACTTTTGACATGGAAAAAATAATTAAGGTTCAGAAAATGCTTGAGGACATAATGTACTTGACAATTTAATGCTGATTTTGTCATTTCACGCACTTCAATTAATGTTAAGGAAATGGCCCAAAGTAAAGCTTTTAAAGGTAGCTGTTTTGTATTGTACTGTATTTATGGCACTGAAATTATATCTCTCTATGCTGATAAGAGATAACAATATTTCATGTATTCTTCACAGTGCTTTAAAATAAAAATTCAAATTCAACACAAAAGTAAAGTATTCAAGTGTACAGTGACATTCAAGGCCGTGTGCTCAACCCCTCAAATCTGGTGACATATTTTCTAATTTGTTCTCACTTCCTCTAGATTATTTTATTTAATCCTAAGGGAGGCTTTTTGTACTGAAGGTGTTGAATGAAGGCTATAACCCCTACAATTCAGAAAGTCTCCCACAAGTTGAACATAATCATCTGAGGATAACAAGACTTACGGTAATTACAAAATACGTCACTCTGAGAAGCTAACCCCTTGGATCATAATGATGTCCTGTTTAGCTTATTTTTGCTGCCACCTGATGATATTTCTTAATTTAGGAAATGCCTCTTGTACTGTAGGGTTTATTAAGACTATATCTAACCCCTCCAGTTCAAAATTCTGTCCTAAGCTGAATAAAATCATCAGGCAATAGTAAGAATAAACTAAAAATGATGTCACTTGAATTCAGGGGGTTTAAACAAAAATTGTGAAGGGAAAGGCAAGCCCTGAAAATCTGACGACCATGGAATGCTTATGGTTATTAGAAGTGGTCAGTCAGCATTCGACATTAGAGTGAAATTAGGAATTATAAAAGAGAGGCCAGACATATTCTATCTTCCTTACATGCTTTGGAAATTAACATTTAAAAAAAAGGGTAGTAGCTTGTTTTTTCCCTTCAAGATTTCAGTTTCAAGCATACAGCCATCAGAGACGAACACTGTGACAGCACTGGTGAATCTTTAACAATGGTGATGTTCTCATAACCAATACTTTTAAAATGAACCCCAGACTCTATCCTCAAACTGCTGATCAAGGCAAGGATTCTCTGCGTATGGTCTAGCGGGTAGGAGAATAAGTCATTAATTAAAGGACTGCATACTCAACTCCACACAAGGGCCACTGATTAATGCCAAGCAAAGCATCCAATTCCAAAGTGGTACACTCCTCAGCAGACTTCTAAACTATGCAACAACTCGAAAGGAGGAGATTGCACAGCATAACAGTGCACCATCATCATCATATTTCCCTACCAACTGTTTCATGCTGCATCCTTTAAGTTGTGGCCAAAAGCAGTGCTCAGAAGGAAATTTCTGTCACTACTAAGTAATGACTGAACATCATTATATTTTGCTCTCGCCCATTTTCACTCACATGCTTATTCTCTCTCTACTTAAATTTCAACTCACACCCTCAATCAACCCCTCATTCAGTTAACTCTGTCCCTCTACATGAATGACCTTCTTACCCTCTCTCATTCCCTATTTTCCTTCCCCTTCTCCAACTCCTCTTTCATAACAACTACCCTGAATCACATTTTTCACATAATTTCTCTGGTTATCAGTATACAGTAATTCCTCCTTTAGTTCACTGCATATCACAACCACTTAATAATGAAACAACAATGTGTTCCAAAGTGTTCCTATGCTAATTATTAGCTCATCGTGTGAGTGTAACTGAGGAACTATTACATCTCTAAAGACCCTCTCATTTCTTATTATATCCATTATTCAGCAACTGGCATTAGTCTGGGGCAGCATTTTATAAGCTGCGGTGGAGAACTATAACTATGAGTGTCTACACATGCACGACACAAAGATACATTTACGTCAACACTATACAGTACCAACAAAACATTATAAAAAATCACACTAACTCTATCTTGCTTGAAGTTTTAGTAAGCAATCAAATTTATCACTAGGTAAATCTGCGGCTTCATAAATTCACAGTTAACCCCTTGGGCCCAGGTGAGGTGTTTTTAAATTTATTTTTGCTTTTTCAACTTGATTTTACTCAGACTAGGGAGGACTTTTGGTAACGAAGAGGTAATAAATTGTCTCCTTTACCTCTTTCCCTTAAACATGTCTCCTCTAAGCTGTATAAAATCTTTCAGTGGTTGCAAGAATAAAATAATAAAAAACATCCCCAGGCTCAATGGGATAAGGAATTTAACAGCCACAAAAAAATTTATTATTAAAAAATGACAATTTATTATTTAAAAAATGAAAGCTTGACTAATACTGTATAAAACTATGCTCTACAATGTAAAATAAAAGCACCGTAAGCTATATTATGCTGACAAAAATAACAATACCTTCTACACAAATGGACTCCTGTACCTGTAAAAATATCTATTCTATTTATTTAAAAAAAAAAAAAAAGCCAAATATGACAATGGTGCCAACCTAACAGAAAACTTTAGTAAAACAGTAATATATATTCTAAAGGCAGAACAGAAAAAAGATACTCTACTTAAACATGAGATGCTGATACCAAAACTTTAATGAACAACAAAGGAACTCAAGCAAAATTAAACTTAAATCCCTTGCTTTCATTTGTCCATAAGAATTTTAAAGAGTACTGTAAAACTCAGAAGAAAAATACTCCCTGCTACAACATAAAACTAGACACCACAAAAATATGTGAACAGAAAAGCAATGCAAGCAAAACAAAACTCTCCAATTCCCTCCCTCCTTCCCTCTATCCCCAAATACAGGCATGCACAACAATGACTCTGCAACAAGGAGATTCAGGCACAACTCACGTTCTCGTCGCGTCTTAAATATGACATTGTAGTCGTTGAGGTTGGTAATCTCTGGAGGGGGGTCTTCCTCAGGGGGGTCCTCGCCCCCTGTGTCTGATGCATCCTCTGTTTTCATAGACTCAGCCCTGCAAAAGATGAGATATAATTTACAATGAATAGGAGAAAACAAAATGAAAATGAAAATGAAGGAACATAATACTGTCACTATCAAAAGTTTGCTGACACTTCCCTGCCAGCTGTGGTGATGGAAGGTGTCGTGCAAAATATTTTTACATGACAGCAATAAGATGACAAAAGTGTATGAGAAGGAAGGATATTCTCTCAGGATTGGGGAGGAATGAGAAATCAGGCAGACACAATAATACCTGGTGTGAACTTGTGATTACGACCGTACATAGATTCCTAAATAGACAAATTAAAACATACAGAACTCCCAACTAAGCAAACTTCACATATTGTACAACATCATCATCATCCCTCCTCTTTTTGTCACCCTTGCCAGAGTTAGAGTTCTTTTATGTGTTGAAGTAAATAAAAACATATCTAATATTAAGCATATATGACAGCTTGAAATCAGGAGAAAAAAATGTACTCTTTCCCATTTCCAACCTTAATAATAAATAAAAACTAGACTGAAACAAATCGACTCTAACACCAACCTTAAAAATCAAACAATACTTCAGTAAAACCAATAGACATTTTGCTGTATCCATTTTACATTGCCTTGCCCAAATTTATGTTCTTTTTTATGCTCAATAAAATAACGACAAGGCTATGAGCATGCAAATATCACATTGCTAATAATCCATCATCAACAAAATCAACCTGTTCTTATATATATGCAGACTGAGAGATAGATATAGTACATAATTACATAAAGAGACAGACAGATGGATTATTACTGGTGAGAGAATTTGACAAATTTCAGTTACAAATGACAGATACAGTACATATGGCAGAAAACATAGAGACAGGCAAAGTTATATATTTCAGATAAACAAAGAAACAGATGAACTTATATAGAACATTTAAGCATTCTTCATATGTACATGGACTCAATCACACTACTCTCCTCCCTTCCCAATCTTACGTTGCCTTGCCGGAATTTTTATCCTTGCTGAAGCTCTTGCGTCCGACGGCCCCATAGCGGAATGTTGTTGGAGTGTCGTGTTGTGGTCCACCAAATGGCTGTACACGCTTCAGGTCCACCACATATAGTGACACGTGCACACCATGGAAACCAGCGCCAATCTGTGGGTGTCAAAGTAGGTTAGGATTGGACATGAAATACAGATAACATGACTCACTATCTTGAACATCATTATCATCATTACAAACATCATCACTCAAGAATGCCAATGTCATAATTTCCATTATCATAATCATCATCATCTTCATACCATTACCATGTTCATCATTGTCTTCCAACTTTCCTGTTCCCAATAATGGAGAGAAATATCAAACAAGGGGATATGAATCAGAGGAGAATGGAAGCTCCAGGAAGACAGAGGAGGAAGCTTCAAAAACCCTTAAAAAAAAATAATAATAATAATAAAAATTTCATTTCATTCATTCATTCATTAACCAATCCTGTGTCGCCTCACAGAGGAGCGTAGGAGCCCGGGGCTAGGCAAGTTGGTCCTGACATTTAAGATGAGAGTGACCAGCCTCACTCATCCCTGAATGGCATTACGTGCGCAATAAACCCCAACCACCCCTTGGATATAAACCTTCACTGGCTCAATCTGATTGGAGCGCCGTAATTACCCACTAAACCACCAGGTGCCAAAATTTGGTATAATAAAAATAATAATAAAAATTTTTATCATTCATGAATGAATGATTAAAATTATTAAAAATACAAGTTAGCTTAAAATGTTTTTCAACTGACGAAGGTTGATGTGAAAGGGTTACATAACCGACATGTTAATTCATTACTTAACAAGCTTTCACTTCACAAGGTCTTCACAATAAGCTGTTAATCAACCCAAGAACACTTTTCACTTAAGTCACTGTTCATTATTTAGCTCTCAGGATGTACAGTACAGTGAAAGGTCAAGAATTATACAACTCACAAAAGTATTTTTTCCATTAAATACCATACTTATTTCTTTAAATTTCATAAGGAATATAAAACTGAATTCACTTAAACAGCCGTAACATCATAATAATTTTTATTCTTATTGGCAGCCATAAATGTAATTTTGTAAAATCTGAGAAAATAATCTTTCCTGCATGAATATCATCCTCAATAAAAGCAATATTTACTGGAACACATCTACAGTATGAAGTGGGGAATACAGTAACAGTCTAAGTCAAAGGAAAGTAGCCCACTTCTATACTTTACAAGGTCACATGAATTAATCTCCCTCCCCCACTACAATTATAACCCCGTCTTACTCACCAGCTGGTTCTGGGCAATGGCAATGTCCTGTATCTTGCCCCAGCCCATGGCCACGGTGTCAAAGGTACGCGCTGGCTCCCACCCATATACCTTCAGCACATCTGGGGAGCCAGCGTACACACAGTCTCCATCAGGGTGGAATGCGATTGTTCTGTAACAGTAAACAAATAAATAATCATACACACAGTCTTTTCAGGGTGGAATGTGATATTTATGAATTATTAGGGGGGGGGAAGAATCATAAGTACTGTCTCCACTGGGGTGGTAAGTGGCTGTTCTGTTATTTAAAAAAATATATATATATATATATTACCTGACTCAAAGTATAGGGCCCTGAGGCTAGGCTACTTTAGTTTAGAGAATATGTGGACTTGTGGTCTTTGGTTCCTTCTTCCATGCATAAAAAAAAATAATAATAATAATAAAATAAAAAAAGACTAAACTACGATCTTGGTAGTACAACACTACTGTACACGGATGAAATGCATCCAGAAAATATTGGGGATCAAACCCATGTGCAACATAAACATTGTCATATTCAGGGCTTGAACAGATGGTGCCATCTGTATATTATATTGATATATTTACGGGGACATACTGGTAAGACTGTTGGCCAGGAATGATAATGCAAAAGTAAAAAAGTTCAATAAAATTTTAGATATTCACTTCTTCAAAAACAGTCAAAGACAATAAGGAAATTGTTAGTATGTGGATGCTTTTAATCTGCCATAAAAGTTGGAGGTTAACAAGTAAAAATCTCTGACCAGTTATCCAGATATTCAGCTTACAACTCGTCAATAGTGTGGAAGAGGTGGGAATTGTGGTGTGGCAAATTTGGTTAATTTTATATTCAAATATTTCTGGTACTATGGTTCTACTACCATCACGACAATACTTAATCAAAAAAGGTTGATAACAGAGACAGTGTGGTAGCTAAGTCACAATGAATATTATGTTGTGGTGGCTGGTCCTACTAGTCTTTGTGAAGTGTAAGGACCCAAGACACAGATATTACAGCTAAAAACTGCAGGGTATAATGGCCTGAGGTTAGTCTATTATACTTTATTTCAAAACTGCACTGTGTATGGGCCTGAAGTTGGGATATTATAGTTCAAAATAACTCAAATATTGTACACAATAAGAAAGCATACCTGATGGGCCCAGTGTCAGCATCTGTGGCTGACACGAGGGAAAACTTCTCCAGGTCCCAGAAGTTAAGGGTGCGGTCGAGTGAGGCGGAGGCAAGGAGGAACTCATGAGGATGGAACTCCACATCACTTACTGGTCCCGTGTGTTGGCTGAACTCCGTCATCATCTTACCCGCACGCAGGTCCCACAGCTAACATGGTAAATATTGACAGTCAGCAATGGACACTTTTCTTTTTCCCCCATTTTTTTAATATAATGTATATCAACACAACAATTTACACCATCATTACAACAAACACAACCATGTCTTGATAATGCTGGCTGCAAAAGTGTATCCCTCTGTTTTCCTGCAAAAGTGTATCCCTCTGTTTTCCCAACAGACTCAGATACTCTCCTGATTATAATGTAAGGATTTTTATATTTTTTTAGGATATATCTACAACTCTGCTGTAAAACCATTTGCTGCACTAATGTTACACATAAGATGCAAAGTGAAGGAAGCTTCCTATCTATAATGTAGATGTGTAAGTGAATTATTTATTATTATGGTACCAATTTCTTTACTTAAGATTTTTTTTATCATAATACTGTACTGTTGGTTGTGTCAAAACAAGACTGCTCAACCAAAGTACTGAATCTCTCCATTAGGAAGATGTATGCCAGACTTTTTTATTTATTTTTATTTTTTTAAGCTACCAAACAAACTATAAGACCCTGCTTAGAGGAAATGTCTGGCATTACAAGGATTCATGATTGCTGTATGTAATCCTTTCTTTCTATAAAATGTCTCCTAAGCTGAGCAGAACTGTTTGGAGGTAGTAATAATACTCTGTATAAATGTCAACACTACAGTGAAAGGATTAAGACACGTTGGTAATGGCTGGCATTTTACGGGCGAGGACACTCACCCTGATCCTATGATTATAAAAGCAAGTGATCTTAAAGCCAGACAACAAAGATGCTCCATAATACAGCACCCAACATCAATATGGCATGACAATAAACAGCATGGTAGATTTTACACATATTAACACTGTACTGAACTGTAACTGAGTACAGTACAGTAGTGTACAGTACTAGATGATGGGGTTTAGAATAAAAAACTTTTTGCAAAACTGCAACATACTTACATACCTAAATATGTGTACTACAACAGGAAAATTACCAAATATCAGATCCCTTGCAACTGTGAGGACTTTAATACATCAGGAACTCAGTAATCTAAAAGTTTACTGATCTGAGCAATGCACTTATACAATATATATGAAATTTGTTTATGTCATCACAATCTGTTTTTTTGATAAATACTAAATCCTCTTAATTGGAACAAGGGTTAGAATGATGATGATAAAATACAAAGACACTGGAACAAAACAGCTGAGAGAAAGCACATTACTCAGGTTTCAATATCCCAGCACACAACTGGTTTTCCCCACTGCCGTTACAAGTCTCAGTGTGGTTAGTTTGTGGTTCTTGTCACATCCTTGGTGTGTACAAAGTGTTGTTTGGTCATCATTATACTTTACAAGTGTACAATATGATGGTGGAATGCTATTTAAATATTTGATCACCACTATCACCATCACCTAAACCTCTCCCACTTGACAGGTATGGAGTGGGAAGGAAACAGTAGCAAGGACAGCACAAAGTGAAGAAGACTATCAACAGAAAGAATCCATCTACTCATCAATTAAGCCTTCAAAATTCTTGGATCCACCTCATAGGCTAAAAGATTCAGATTTTTTTTGCTTCATTATGTGTTAGATACAGCTAATTTGTTGGATGCAGGGTTAAAACAGGGGTGTAGCCTATCCTCCTTTGTGCACACCTCCATACATAATTCCCCTAGCCACATCAATATACAATAACCTCTTTAACATGCAAAATTAAAATACAAAACACAAAAAGAACGTAGATGAAAGGACAAAAACACAATGAAAGCAGATATAAGAATCACTAAACCAGTGTGTTTTACCTTAACATTACAATCCTCCCCAGCTGACGCTATCCACTGGCCATCTGGAGAGAACTTAAGACTGTTGACGGTGAGGTTGTGGCCTTTGTAGGTGAAGATGCAGCCCTTCCGCCGGATGTCCCATAGCTGTGAATGAAAGCACATGTCAGGGGAAGATACTGTACACATTATTAACACTACACACAGAAGTACACCACTGTATATAAAGATACAAAACCCTTCATTATTATTAACTCCTTCAGGCATGGGTAAGCTTTTCTTGTTCATTACATAAGGATGAAAATTTCAAGACAAAATCAAAAACAAAATCTGATTTCAAACCTGCCTGGTTTACATAGTGCCATCACTACAATATAACTTGATATATAGACTGTATGCACAGCAAATACCAACTTTAATGCATGGAGATCAAAATGCCTTTAGTTAAGGGAATCAATGGTAGTGTTACTACCACGAAAGTTACATCAGGATGTAAAACAGATTTACAAGATCTGCCCACCAAATGCCAGGTAAGTGGAAATAGGCCAATATACTTGTATACACGATACTGCATATTAAAGACAAAACATTACTAAATAATTAGAAATGCAGTGTATCTACAGAGCAAAACTGTAAACAATATTTTAATTCACTAATCGTCAACCTGCATTATAGAATCATACCTTGATGTTTGTGTCGAGGGAGCCAGTGCCAATAAAGTCGCCATATGGATGAAAATCGATGCAGCGGATGTTTGCCTTGTGTCCTGTCAGCGTCCGTACGATCTTGGTGGCCTCCAGGTCCCAGATCTTCAGCGCCCCAGACAGCGACCCCGCACACACCAGCTCCTCGGAACCCCCAAACCTCACACATTCTACTGGGGTTGTGTGGCCGGCCAAACTCTGCAAAAGAAAGCAGTGTTTAATTCTTTTGTCGGAGAAGTCTTGCCTGTTCTGAATAAAAATGCAAACTGTCAGCTGTCTGCAAGAATTATATCCTTCCTAGTTTTTCCTCTTACATGATGAAATTATTTAAATCACTTGAAGACTTCTTGTAGCAAAATGGGTAATGGAGGATGTAACTACCCTCTCCAGTCTGAAAAGTCTACATAAAATCCTCTGCTGGTAGTAAGAATCAAGTGAAAAATATGCCACTGAACTGAAATGCTAGAGGAAGAAAGAAGGAACCCAACAATGAAAGCCAGCAGTTTACCATCTGAAAAAATAGAAAAAAATAATAATAAATAAATAAATAAAAATAAAAATAAAGATAACATGAATTAGAGTTGGCCTGATGCATTGCAAAGCCTCAGTGATTATGTGATTACTGTGTCTGACTCTCTGTTATATTGTTTTTGTTTTCTCTTGGAGAGAATAATCTTGCGGGCTTCTGGCATTTGGTTTCTTCTTCTTTGCATTTAAAAAATAAAAATATGAAGTGCCTGGTATCTCTGTTTGAATCTACACTTACAGAAAATTAAAAGGGACAGAATACGATGCAGTTATTATGCTTTCTTTTCTTCATATTCGACCATATCTTTGCACCTGTCACCTCATATCAATCAAATAAACATAGCCAAGGCACATACAGTACTTTGATTTGCACATGTACTGCTCTCACTACTGACACCCCTTACTAAATCATACTGTACTTGACTATCACGAAAGAGGATAAATTCTCTCTCTCTCTCTCTCTCTCAGAAGACAGTGCTTTGCCGTGGACTTCACATCGACATACTCAGATATAAAATCAATCACAGTATTGCACTTACAAGACCAGGAGACATATGTAAAGACCTAAAAATATTGTTTCAAGTTGACCAGTGAACAGAAAAAAAAGTGGTCTGTCTGTCCGTCTGTCTCTCTTTCTGTCTGTCTGTCTCTCTTTCTCTCTATTTATCTAGAGAGAGAGAGAGAGAGAGAGAGAGAGAAAGAGAGGCTTACATAATAAAGCAACTCTCAATCCTGTCCTGCCATTCCAGTTTTCATATAAGGTCGTTTATGGAGGAGGAGGAGGAGGAGGAGGAAGGGAGTGGGGTGAGGAATGGGGAAGGGGGGAGGGATGGGGAGAGGAGGGTTGGAAGAATGGCAGAGCTTTGAAGGCTGATGGGAGGGGGAGCTGGAGGATAAGGGGAGGGAGGGAGGGAAGGGAGGGGGAAGGAGGATGAGGATGAGGTATGTGGGGAGGGGAATTGGAGGATAAGGTATGTGGGGAGGGGAATTGGAGGATAAGGGGAGGGGAGTGAGGAAAGGGAGGGGGAGAAGAAGGAATGATTGAGGTAAGTGGAAGGCGGTTTGAAGGGGAAAGGGGGAAGAGGAAAGGGGGGGAGAGAGAGGAAAAGGGAAAAAGAGAGAAAGGAGGGAGGGAAAGGGTGACAGGTAAGGGAGAGGAGGGGGGATGAACAGGAAAATGAGAATGTTGAGAAAGACAGAATAGGCAAGAAGATAAAGGAAAATAAGAATGAGAAGGATAGGGGAAAAAAATGAAAGTACTGGTGATAATGGAGGGGGGGAGGAGATGTTGGGGGGGAGGAGATATTGGGGGAGAGGGGAGGGAGAGGTTAGGAGAGAGAGGAGAGGTGAGGGGAGAAGTCAGGAGGGGAGAAGAAAATAGAGGGAGGGAAGTTAGGAGAGGGGAAGGAAAGACGAAAGGAGTTCAGAGGTAGCCGAAAGATAAGAAAAGAAAATGGAAGAAGAAAAAGGGAAGGAGAGGTGAGGATGGGAGGGGAAAAGAGAAGAGAAGAGAAGAAAAGAGAGGAAAGGAGAGGTGAGGAGAAGAAAAGAGAGGAGAGGAGAGGAGAAGAGAGAAGAGGATTGGTTTAGTTGGTGTGTCAGGTTAGGTTAGGTTAGAAGGAGACTAAGGATGAGAAACTAGGAGAAAGAAATGAGGATGTTAGGATAGGGGAGAGGAGAGGAGAGGGGAGACGGAGAGGGGATAGGTAAAAGGGAGAAGTTAAGTCGAGAGGGAGAGGGAGGAAGAGAGGAGGGGGAGGGAGAAAGGTGAGAGAGGAAGAGGGAATAGAAGAAGAAGAAGAAGAAGAACTACATGGAGGTGGAGACACAGGAGAAGAAGATAGAAAATGAAGAAAAATGGCGAGAGAGTGGGAGGTGGAGAGGGAGGGAGAGTGACAGAGAGAGAGGAGGAGAGAGAGGGAGAGGGAGAAGAGACAAAGGTGGAATGAGAGGGGGTAGACTGAGGAGAGGAAGTGTGGAGGTGGTTAAGGTATGCAAGGGTAGACTAAGGCATAAGGCACAAAGAGTAGATTACAGTCTGTCTTTATTTGTATGTAGCTACGTAAAGGATGTACAGTATGGCACAAAAGTTAGTCTATTCTTCTACTTCACACTACGTCCGTCACTCTCCTCCCTAACGCATCATATCAAAATCATCTATAGGCAGAGAAATATATCGTCCCTCTCAGCTAGGAAATAATAGCCAGCAGAGGAAAGTGACAAGTAGAAGAGAAAAGCTAACAGGCAAAGAAACATACCAAGCCTCTCTCAGCTTAGGAATATTTAAGAAGGAAGAGAGATAGAGGTAAAATATGAGGCACAGAAACATACCTAGCCTCTCTCAGCTTAGGAATATTTGCCAGGAGAGGAAAGTGACAGGTGGTGAAATATTACAGAAACATACCAAGCCTCTGTCAGCTTAGGAATATTAACCAGCAGAGGAAAGTCACAAGGAGAGGTGAAATACAACGCAGAGAAACATACCAACCCTCTCTCAGCTTAGGAATATTATCGTGAGAAAAGAAGTAAGAAGCATACGAGGTGAAATATTAGACAGAGAAACATACCAAGTCTCTCTCAGCTCAGGAATATTACCTAGGGGAAAGAAATAAGAAGAAGAGGTGAAATATTAGACAGAGAAAAATACCAAGCATCTCTCAGCTCAGGAATATTACCTAAAGGAAAGAAGTAACAAGTAGACGAGGTGATACATTAGACAGAGAAACATACCAAGCCTCTCTCAGCTCAGGAATATTAGCCAGCAGAGGAAAAGGACAGGAAAAGGTGAAATTTCAATCCAACTTCTGCCTCCATCTGTGCGAGGTAAGATTACACTGCGTCTTGATATGTGTGTAAGTATGTAAATGATGGGGGTTGAGATGCCTGTGTGTCTTAGTCAGTGTCTGAGTTACCTGCTAGCGTCTTGGGTAATCTTCGTCCTTTTGTAGCTTATTTCACGTAGCTCAGTGACAGAAAAAGGTAATACAACGGCACTGCATCCATTCCACAGCACTTCTTCGTGACTAGCACCATATTCCAGTGTTTAATCTATTGTTACACCTTAATTTTTACGCCAGGTTAAAGTGAATGGAGTAACGTCGTGGTGGAAGTTTCGTCTCCTCACTATAAAAACAGAATTATAGATGTGGCACTAATTCCATCACTTATATATCGAACGAAAACTAAATAATAATAATAATAATATTAATAATAATAATAATAATAATAATATACAAGGGAATCTGACGACGTTCAGATAATTAGCATATAAAACACAATGAAAAATACCTATCTATCTATAACCAGACGCCATAATCCTGTAAGGGTGGCCACAAACAAATCACCTCCATGTCGCCCTGTCCCCTGCCATGACGCTACCACTTTCTCCCAGCTCACACCCCCCTCTCTCATAGACCTCTCCGCTCCATTCCTCCATCTCATCCTTGGTCTGCGCCTCCCTCATATACTTCTCCACTCCATTCCTCCATCTCATCCTTGGTCTCCCCTTCCCTCTCCCCTTTCCACGTCACCCACATAAAACTCTCCTAGTTAGTCTCTCACTCTCCATCCTGTCCACAAGCAATAATATTTGTATCCTTTTGTACTAAATCAACTTTTTATAAACTTTACGAAGTCAGGTAATCTCTCTCTCCCTCTCTCTCTCTCTCTCTCTCTCTCTCTCTCCCCCTCTCTCTCTCNCTCTCACTCTCCATCCTGTCCACAAGCAATAATATTTGTATCCTTTTGTACTAAATCAACTTTTTATAAACTTTACGAAGTCAGGTAATCTCTCTCTCCCTCTCTCTCTCTCTCTCTCTCTCTCTCTCTCCCCCTCTGTCTCTCGCCACGTCTGGAAATACCACATGATGTAAAAGCGCCACAATATTATGAAAACACACGTAACAATGTGAAACGATGGACAGACAGGTTGTAAGGTGTGGTGATTGTGGTAGCTGTGGTGAATAGTGGTTGATGGTGGTTGTGGTTGTTGGTGGTAGCTGTGGTGAATAGTGGTTGATGGTGGTTGTAGTTGTTGGTGGTAGCTGTGGTTGATGGTGGTTGTAGTTGTTGGTGGTAGCTGTGGTTGATGATGATGATGATGATGATGATGATGATGATGATGATGATGATGATGATGAAGATGGTGGTGGTGATGATGATGATGATGATGATGATGATGATGATGATGATGGTGGTGGTGGTAGTGATGATGATGATGATGATGATGATGATGAAGATGGTGGTGGTGGTGGTGGTGATGATGATGATTATGGTGATGATGATGATGACTAATGATGCGAGTGATGGACAATGGTGATGAAAATGCCAATAATATAATGACAATGATGAGGATAAGGCTGTGGTGGTGGTGGTGGTGGTGGTGGTGGTTGTGATGACGGTGGTGGTAGTGATAATGGTGGTGGTGGTGGTTGTGGTGGAACAGGTTATGGGGCAACAAACTCAGGTGGTGTGGGCGGATGTGGGCGGGGTAGACGTTGTTATCCCACCCACACATTCATACACATCCACACATACACATTCATACATATACAGACACATAACCACATATATCCACACACATACATACACATCCATATATATATATCCACACATATACATAAACACATACACATCCATATACATATCTACACTCATCCACACTCATACACTTTCATACTTATA
>JAGKTI010004021.1:0-23881 GCA_018397915.1 Birgus latro | reverse complement strand
AAGAACCATGCATGGAAAAATTAAATAGCAAGCAGGAAATTATGATTAACATTTAGGGTAATTTTTTAACACATGTACAGCATGATGAAAACAGGTTAGGCATGAAAATCTTTATGGTAACCATAGGTTAGGTTAGGTTAGGTTAGGACCGGACATGAAATTCACATCTTCCACCTTTTTTCTAGATGTTTTACTTAAGAAGCATGCATGGAAAAATTAAATTGCAAGCAGGAAATTATGATTAACATTAAGGTAATTTTTTAAAACATTAACAGCATCATGAAAACAGGTTAGGCATGAAAATCTTTATGGTAACCATAGGTTAGGTTAGGTTAGGACTGGACATGAAATTCACATCTTCCACCTTTTTTCTAGCTGTTTTACTTAAGAACCATGCATGGAAAAATTAAACTGCAAGCATGACATTATGATTAACATTTTTGGTAATTTTTTAACACATGTACAGCATGATGAAAACAGGTTAGGCATGAAGTTAGGGTACTTACGAACAAAAAGCGGCCGTCCTGATGTAATAACCCACTCTATCATCTCAGACTCTGACAGGAAGACGTTGCACCTGACACACCTTTCCAATTGAGAATCACCAGCACTTCTCACCAACACTTTCACCAAGTTTTTTTTTTTTATAACTGGAATCACATCACTTCACTGCACTGTACACAACAGTAAATTCCCGTGTGGTCTAGTGACAATCCCTGGAGAATTTAGTCGCTGTCAGTCCGAGATGAGCAGACGGAGGCGGCGTAGGGGCATCTTGGTGCGACGTGGTGATACACTATCCACTACAGAGGACTCCGAAGATAGACGCAAACTAACATCCAGTGGTGATTCAGCCGTGCCTGATGTGCTGGGCTGTGGATCGGAGCTAGAAGGCCTGTCTTTGTGAGATGATGGTGTGGAGCGAGAGTGGACGACGGCGGGGTTGACTGGCCTGAAAAAACTCTCAATGGTTGATTGACGCAGAGGATGACGATTTTGACGATTAATGATGCGTTGCCTGAAACCTCACACTTGACTCGCCAATTCCAATGACCCCATCTCTCTGCCACAGTCCGGGTGTTCTAGGTAGTCAAGGACGAACTCCACATAGTGCCGGATTGTGCCCAGCCTGGGGATCATTGGGGCAGTTGCAACCTGTGAGGAGTCCGCATCATCATCGCTGTCCTCGTCAGAATCTTCCTGCTGGGTACTGGGACCAGCAACAGTAGATGCGATCTCGGTATCAGACATGATCTGATATCCAGGATCGTCCTTGTCGTCATCCAACCACTCGCGCGCTTCATCGACATCCACATCGTCTCCACCAGTACGAAGCCTTGCATGAAAGTCATCCACGTCAAAACCCAGAAAATCGTGCACCACGTCACTTCCATGAAGTAGGCGAGACCAACCATTTTCTAAAGTCTTGACAGAGACTTCATTCCATGCATTTGCCCAGTTGTAGATGGCAGACTTGAGGGTGTATCGGCGAATGTTTTCGAGTGTTTTTTGTCCTCGCATGTCATGTCCTTCCCTGCGATCGTCCTCGTCCTCGTACACAACCATCACCTCGTCCAAAAACTTCCGTCGGTATAGCCTCTTCGTTGCCACAATCACTCCCTGGTCCATTGGTTGGATGAGAGCAGTTGTATTAGGTGGCAAAAACATACACCTGATGCGACCATTCTCTGCCACCAACTCCTTGTCTGACGGATGCGCAGGTGCATTGTCAAGAATCAGGAGGGCCTTTACCTGGTCTCGTCGGATTTTCAGTGTCTCCGTCTGATAACGAATGACCTCCTTAACAAAGTGTCGGTGGAACCAATTCTTGAAGATCTTGGTTGTGAACCAAGCCTTCAGAGAATGATACCACACGACAGGAAGGGCATTCATTAACCCACGAAGGCACCTAGGCTGCTTTGCACGGCCTACAATAACGGGCTTGAGCCGGTGCATGCTGTTAGCATTGGCACAGCACAAAGCAGACACACATTGCTTCGAGAGGTTGGGGCCAGGTAAACGCTTCTCCGTCTTCTCAGCGAGAGTGTTTGTGGGTATTGAACGATAAAATGGGCCAGTTTCGTCAGCGTTGTAAACTTGACCAAGAGTGAGGCCCTCCCTATCAATCAAGCCATTCACCTTCTGCCGAAACTGTTCTACTCCTTTGTCGCTAGCGTCCAGAGCTTCACCATGGGTCTTACGGTTGGTAAGTCCGGTGTCGTAACTTAAACGCGAAGAGCCAACCTTCAGATGCCTTGAAGTCTGGGGCGTCGTGTAGCCTTGCGAACTTTTCAGCAGCAGCTTTCAGCTCCGTTCCACGTACCAACACACCAGCAGCTCATTGTTGTCGATACCAAATCAACGTGGAGCGGTCAATGTCTGCATACTTAGGAGTAAACATCACCTTCCTCTGCACGTTTCGTCTGGTCTTCGATGCGAAATCAGCCGTGTACTGCTGTAGTTTGTCTCGGGACTTCTTGATATCAAACAAGGTGGAGCGAGAGAGGTTGAACTCACGTACGATGCGCCCTGTTGACCAGCCAGCGTCCACCTTGTCCCATATCTGCCTCTTCTTCTCCAGAGTCAGAACCACTCTCTTCCTCTTCTCAGGAGGCGGGGCCATCATCACACACATGATGAAGAAGGAGAAGAGCAGTATCAAGCACTGTAGGAGGTAGGTTATCACCACAAAAGCAATCACTTTGGCCGCCATTTTCGGAGTTGTTCACGAGGGAGGAGGGGAGTGGGTAATGGTGACTGATAGTGGCGTCACGAGTGTAAACAGAGGGGATCGGCGCGCGTGGGAAATTCAAACTGACGCGGTCCCAAAAAATCGAAAACTAATCGATTTTTTCCGAATCTTTTGGCATTTTGGGGGTTGGGCAGCCCAGAATGTCCAGTCAGTGAGTATGTCTGGTTACTGGATGTCCGGATATTAGGGAGATTACTTAAAAACTGCCGCACACGGGATGTCCATGTAAAAAAACACTGACGCAGTGAATGGGTTAACATTTGTGACAAATCTGAAGAACATTACACCAAATCGCATGAATGTTTATGCATTCAAGTGATGTTGGTGTTGACATCAAAGTTGCCATTGTTTTGATTTAATCATCATTTCATGGATGTTTAGATTACTAGGGGTATAAATGAATAAGGTATTCATGTTACATATATTTGTCATTCAACAGTAACCAATTATATAATGCAACTACAGAATCACAAAGAATTATTACACTTCGCTTCCTTGGAATGTGAGATTCGCTGTCACTCGAACAGAGCATGTGGTGAAAACTTTGGTTCATATGCCATTTAACCTCTTACCTGCGGGCCGTCACTACCATGACGCTCGTTACATAAGTACTGTACCATACCATGGGGCGTCACTTCTGTGATCCAGGGAGTTTTTACATCGCCAGGGCTTTCAAATGCGGTTTTGTATCATCTATCAATACTGCCAGTGTGTAGCTATATGCAGCGCTGCTAATACCGCTAGTAATCGCATCCAGTGTTATCAATAAAGCCATTTTTCTGTGTTTGCCTTGCCTCCCAACCACCCCTCCCTTACCCCCTCCCCTGCCTAGCTACAGCCTTGCCGCGCAACGCAACTCCCGGCTGGTTTTTGCCATTTGCTTTTTCCATTGAAATGTGCCCTATGCCCTATTCTCATACTAAAAAATAGGTTAAAAAAAAGGAAAAGGCTAACTGACACTGCCATTGGCCATGAAGTAGCTAATTTATCACTTGGCAACACCCCACGTGCACTTGGTCACTAATTTTTCCTGTTCATTACCCATCGAAATGTCCCTTATGACCTATTCTCATTAAAAAAATATATATATATTTGAAAAAAAAGGGGGGGAGGGAATGGCTAAGTGAAACTTTCATTGACCTGAAAGTAGCTAATTTATCTTGTATTGTCTAGATTTCCTGCTATCCCCACGGAAGCGGCACAGCACGGTCCAGCCATCCCCACGGGTAAGGGGTTAACTGACACTGTATTTCCTGATCCATGCTGACATTGTATATAAGTGTAATATGAGTCATGCCTATTCACTACATTTTATGCTGCCGATAGGCAACAGAAACATTAGTCACGGAAACACACCCTTACGTTAAGTTAAAATCCTAATTACTTTATTGACAGTGGTCATGAGTGACAGACCAAATTGCTGATATTTCGGAGGAGTGATAAGATAATATAACGTCAGACGGTCTGATAGCGGTACAGTTCTGTTTTCTTTATACTCTCTCATATCATAAGAATGCAAACATTCTTGTTATAGACACATTTTACTATATAAGAACATAGTTAGTGATGAATGATAAAGGAAATAATTTTAGGCAACAGTATGATCCACACGCCACTAGAGTGAGTTCAGCCTGTTCATTCATGGAGGTTCGCATGAGCTGTTCATTCTTCAGAGAGAGTTGCCAGATACCTTCACAAGCCATACAGAATGTGGGGCAGAATATTCTTCCGCAACTGTACGTCGCACCTACATGTTTTCCAACATGTGAAGTATGTCACAATTATCGGATTAAGCCATTCCCTAAGGTGCCTCCATATGGAGGAAGTGAAGCAAAAAATATTCTAATCTGTCGCAGCAAACTAAAAAGGAAGAAGGCAACCTTGTAGGTCCTTGGGGCTGATATACATTTCCTGCATCACCATGAAACAAGCCTACAACTAAAGACTCAGTTGTCACACCTGTATGGTAAACAGAAGTGAAGCTTTTTAAGTGCATTGGGCCGCCGTGAATAAACATTTCGGAACACTGATCTCACTTCCCAACATCATCGTTCGAATGTTTTCCATCATACAGAAAAATGTTATTATAAGTTTTGACAAAGAATTTCATTGGCTTTCTAATGAGGTGTGTCCGGTTGTGATGCGATTAGTAGTTTTTGAGAAAATAGCCAAAAACTAAAAGCCATTTTTGTTAAAAAATTGATTTTTGTTTAAGGAGGTATACTGCAGAAGTTTTCTCACACACCTTACGTTTTTATTACATAATCTTATGTAGAATTTCATGAGCTTTCTCAGGGGCTCTTCAGAAATTTGATACGCCTCATAGTTTCCGAGTAAATCGCAAAAAACTACAGGGTACTCACGGCTGCGGTGCACTTTCATCATGCATGCACAATAACCGCCTATGTAAAAACAACTTTTCATTAGAGAAATTACATGATATTTATCATGGTTCTTACAGAAAATTGATACATTCAATAATTTTGGAGTAAATGGACGACAAAGAAACAATACTCTTCCTCGCCTGCGAGATAAAAACGCCCAATTTCCCTGCCTCACGAATACCTACATATTTTCGCTCGTTAGGTTTTATCATTTTTTTTTTTTACTCAAATTATACACGTGAACTATCACAAGCTTTTTGATAGTGCTCTCAGAAACTTGACATGACCACTAGTCTTTTTGCTAGGTACTAATACTGAAGCTGAATTTTCTTCCAACACTTATGTGTATATGTAAAAAACAATACTTATTTGTGAAAAAAATGTAGAAATGTAGAAATAGGTCAATATACAAGTCAATAAAATAAGGATAACCCACTTGTTCCAGAGGTGTTGAGCTGCTGGAAGGAACTTGAATGCACTGAAAATGAGTTTGGTAGTGTGTGTGTGTGTGTGTGTGTGTGTGTGTGGTGCATTCTCTTTTCCTTGAACTACGTTTGTCTAACAAATGCGATGCACATAATAGATTTCTCCACGAACATTCGCTGCACGACATACATATATAATGTCATATCTGTGTCCCTGTGTGGCGTATTTTCTTGTCTCTGATCATTACGTAACTTTCCGCTGTCAGTCAATGCACGCAATATTTCTCAGTGAACACTCACTGCACTATTTTATATGTATATTTCACACTGAACCATATGCAACATAAAACACTATCACATGATTCCATCCCGGCCTCCTCTGTTATTCCCTTCCTTACTGTATGGTGTACGAGAGTGCCTGTTCCCTTAGCAACTGATGCATATGTCTATGTATCTCTATGGCATAACATAATGCCTGCTATGGTAGGTCAGTTATTTCATTAATCCAGGCACTATTTGTTTCACAGATATAAGTAATGGCTTCCCTATAAGAGTAAAATACATCATTTACGGGCAGGGTGAGAGTGAAAACCCCGCTATAACAAACCAGACTCCTGCCTCTAGGCCTAACGGCTGATAACGGGCCCCAGTGCTTTACAAACAATGTATCTGTGTTCAACAGACACAATCACTTCACACTATAGTCAAAAACACTGTACAATCACAACATTTCAATAATGGCTTCAGCCTCGGGTGGAAGGGGGAAAATGGCAGATTTAAAGGGACAGTGCAACACGGCACGACCCTGCTGTCTGGCTGCTAGTGGAGCACTGAGATTCTATCACTACAACTACATATGAGCCATTGCAGTGTTGCCAAGGTCTTACCTCGGGTGGGACACGTTGCTAGAAAGCACCAAAATTTGACGCAAATCGACTGAAAACTTTTTTTTTTCCCCCAGGCGATTTGCGGCTGTGTGCTTCGACACACCACTCCACATAGACTGCAAATCGTGGTTCCGTGCCCGAAAGGGTTAAAATGAAAGATGTTACAGATTAAAAGACACAGCAGTAAGTACGTGCTTTTGCAATGCAAGAGTTCATACTCGTAAAGTCATGTTTTTGTCCTCTTTAGTGCCTAATGTAAGTAAAATCTGTCATACCTCCTTGCAACTGTAAATAAGTTTGCATCACTGGGAGTAAAGTAGCTAATTATAATTATTATAAGCGAGAAGACAAGGAGTAAAGGCAGAATGGTCTTGCTGCTACTGCAGGTAGGGTATTAGCCTACTCGTATTACTAAGAACAGTTTCATTGTTGTGGCATCCTTATTGTTGCTATATCATCACCATAGCATATGAAAATAAAGTAGTGTATTGCAGTCACAAGAATTTTCCTTAACTGGTCTTAGAAAGTAGAGCATTTGTATTTGAAATCCTGGGAAGCAAATACATCAGGAACACAGGATCATACTATGTGCCGTGTGCGGAGTAATACATTACACATTCATTCAAATCGGGAAACGTATCTAAGTGTTATCTTCTAAAATATCAATGCCTCGTGTTATTCATTTTACATAATTTTTAGTGTGATATAGTATAAAGTATTTTATTTGATATGATGTGATCAAGGCACAGAATTTTTATATTAGATCCACAAAGTTTTCATTGAACATATGGCGGTACAGAGTGATCGAACCAATCTGAAACTCTGCCATCACTTCTTGGGGCGACTGTACAAGACAAGCCTCAGAGATGTGTTTACTAATGTCAGGTTCAAAATACTGTACACTAATGATAATTCATTCATATCTTACCTTCCCTCTGCTCCTCTATGAGACATGAAAGTGAAGTATGGTATTTGTGTTAACTGAAATACACTGCACTTACACTATAGTACAAAAAAGCACCAAATATAATGTATATGGAAATGTAATTACTATAATGATGAGAATGCAACAATACAGTTATGAAACTATACTTCAAAGCACAAAAGATGCTGCTACATAAAAGATGCATCCTAATAAGAGATGAAGATATTTTGGATAAACTATCTGGTTCAAGTCCAACCCCAACACACTAGCTGCATGTCCACAACCAAACAATTTAAGTACCTGTTTTTTAGAATGTACATTCTGCAGTACTCAACTTTTATAAAAAATAATTATTATAGTGTCATCTACACTGACTGGAAAATAAGGATTACAAAAACAGAATATATTTACTAAATACAAATTGCACACTAGCTCAAGCATCTGCAAGGTGTTGTTTACAATACTGCCGTTTCCATGACTTAAATGTAGTGGCTGACTTGCAAATGACTGACATGAAAGAGCAACTCTACTAAACACAATTAAACTGTGTTTTCTGAGTCTAAGGAACAACTGATTTGTAGGGTTGCGGGACACCACTTCTATATCAAAGCAGAGCTGATCCATCTCATCCAATACTGTACTGTATACACTTAAAATATAGATTTACAATTCATGGCTTTTGTTTTTCACGTACTTACACTTGCCACTATTCATCTATGATCTTTATTCAAATAAGCACCAAATTGCACCATGAGAATTTTCATTACTATCCCGCATGCATTTCCACACACACACAATTGTTTGTGGCATAACAAGTCTTTGGCCTCTGTTTTCTTTGTCTCCACAGTGTAATCACAAGTAAATTGGACTGCAAACTTTGCTTTTGATGCTGCATTATGGACACAAAAAGCATCCCTGACATGCCTCAGTCATGATTAGTACGGTACAGAGAAAAAAGGAGATGCATTAAGTTGAAGAGATTGCCTTATCTGATGAACTCAATAAGTGGTATGAGTTATGCATTATGCAGTACAGCACATAACACAGCTGAATCAATGGTGCACTACAATGAGGAAAAAAGAAATAGAAGGATTCCAGCCACTGTTTATGCAAGTGTCTTACTTGATACTAAGGTGTGACAGCAGGTGATAATATTTTCAAAGTGGAAAAAAGTCCTAACTCCCTGGATAGGATCTAAACCGACAAGAATTAACAATGATACAAAAATAAAAAAAACCATGACAAAGCATTTGATCTCTACAAGCACTTCTCTCTGGATGTTGTAGCTGTTAAGTAACCCCAGTCTGTCTGGCTGTGCAGACCATTCCCAGACACTGAATCATGTTCCCTTGCTTTAGACAATGCCTTACCACACTGAGACACAGGGAAGGGAGTGTGGAGGTTTGGTACCCAGATGGATGCCATTAAGGTAAGAAGGGTACCACAATAGGCTTCAAATTACCCCACTCTTTGGTTATATGGTAACTGTCCAACATTGTAAATGGTTTCCTAGGTTACAGGAGATCATTAGGCTTGTCTCTCAGCACACAGCCACCTGAAGTGGAAGTGAAAGGAAGAGTACCAATGATCAAAGTTAATGGGTTAAATACGAAGAGAGGACAGCAGACACACAAAAACACTTACAATGGTAAAGGAAGAACAGGCAACAACAGATCATGTGAGTGCATGATGGTTACCACCATCTACTACCACTTCTCTCTCTCTGGTAAAGAAGGAAAGCGCTTCTCCTGATGATAAAAGTTAATAACGGTGGTTACTGCTCCTCCTAACACTGAGAGGGCTCTTCTTCTGTGCTAAGGAGTCCGTGCATGCAACATGCATAAGGACTGTAATGCTATACAGTAGTGAGACTCAGGTAGAAAAGAAGTAGGATATTTGTAAGCTCAAAAATACAGAGATGATCATGATTAGATGGATGTGCAGTGCACCCTTAAATGCAAGATCTGGGGGGTTAGGATGGCAAATGACGAGCTGAAAGGAAGGATGAGACTTGAATGCATTTTGTGATGAGACAGGGTAAATTATGATGTTTTGAGGATGTGGAGAGGACGGAGGATGGCAACTGGGCACACAGGGTGAGAGGGGTTAATGATGAGGGTACAGTTACAAGAGGCAGACCGAAATAGACCTTGGACAAGGACTTTGAGTGTGACCTCACAGATAAGGGACTGAACAGAGAGGTTGCACAAAACTGTGCACCACGGAGAGTTGCTATTAAATGACCAAGGCCAATTTGCAGGTGGTAAAAAATAAAAAACAAAACATGGCTAGTATGAGGTGCTAAGAACTTTTAGAGAGGCATGCCCTCTATAACATACACATGAAAAGAGAATCTGCCTCAGGTGATCCTAAGACAGCCTGGGCCTACCCAAGTAAATTTGTTAAACTCATCAGAAACAAAAAATGCAAACCAAAGCAGGAGTTTAATTATGAAACTGGGTTACACAGGAATAAAATACCAAGCTAGACCAAAACATCTAAAAAGAGAAAAAAGCGCCATGGCATTTAGGATGGCAAAATGGCTTAAAGATTCAGTGTCAGTAAAGCCGTATATCCATACCAGGCTAAGATAAAGCTTCCCTATCTCCTAACTGCTCCAGCTGAAAAGAAAAAAAAACATTACAGTAAGTCAACACACCTAAGGTCACATGCAGTCAATCCCATCTCTGTCTGACCATATTTTTCCAATAATGACTTCAAACAAATGTAAAAGTAAAGTGACATTATGCAAAATTACAAAAAATAAAAAAAAAAGTGTGCTCAGCATCCAACAGAAAATGGACACAGTATACTTTAAAAATTCTGATTGTCAGGGGAAATTTAGTATTTCAAAGATATAAGTGTATAATTCAAAAGATTAATGTGATATTGTATAATTCGAGTATACAATATATAGCTATGTGTGCTAGGAATGACTATCGAGTCATTTACTACGAGAGAATAGACTCGTGAAATCAAGCAGCGATTTCACTTTATGCTGGCTTACTTAGCCAATTCTCTAGAGCTGAGAATCTATAAACTTTCTCCCCTTAACATTCAAAAATGATAATAATAAAGATAAACAGGATCTTGGCTGAGCCAAACTCCTAGCTAGCACAACGGATTTAAGGATTAATGCAAAAGCTGGTTTAAGTACCAGTCGTGATTTAATACAAAGAGTTGTGCTAACGTGGAGTAGCAAAACTATATTAAATAAGTGGGAAAATTAAACACGACTGTTACATTTAACAAAGCTAAGAAAATGAACTGTAAATTTATTGAATACAAGCAAATAAATTTACGTTACATGACTCCAATTCAAATCAAAGGAAGGGAAATGCACTCACTCACTCAGACAGACAGCTAAATATCTCAAAAACTTAAACCTAGGAAAACAAGAAAATACTAATCGGTATAGATGAGACTGTGCTGTAGTCGATCACCAAGAATTGGTGGGAGCTCGGGAACACATGCCGATACAAGCTGAGATCTGAAATCGCTAAGAAATCACTCAAGCCTTTCAAGGCGTACCACGACGCGCTGTGTCTACAGACAGACTGAGCTCTGATTTTAATACACAGCGCGACGAGCGTGTGAAGGGGCGCGGCCGGCGTGTAACGGCTCAGAGCGGGACCGACAATTCAAAAATTATCGCTCAGAGGAACGCACCACCCGCACACAAAAACAATCACTCGCAGGAGAATGACGAAAGTTTTGACAACTTGATGCGAATACAAGCACGCGAGCGGACGGTTTGAGAGAATGAGCGAAACATCGTACATTTCATAATAATTCTAATTTGTTCCTCCGGCAAAATCACTCGATGTCACAATTTACTTTACATGATTTTATGATGCAGAAAATTCGTGACACTGATAAAGGTCTGTGCATGAACAGATTTCATAGCGAGTCTGATATAGGACCAACCACCATTTACAACTTACGGAAATAGTGCGAGAAATTTTCTGTTGATAGTGGGAGTGAAATGGTCATATCCAAAAAGAAAAAAATCACAGGGAAGCCAAATCAGTCAGTCTGGACAAACCTGTTACTGAATTGCTTAAGATGTGCAGACAGAAAGGTGTGTGAGAGTGTACTTGAACCAATGATCAGTGAAAAAATCAAAAAATTCTACACTGACCTGAAATACTGTATCTCCAAGAATGTAAATTTTCTAATGGCTGGCTTCTAAAATTAAAAATTTGGCATAGCATTCTTTTTTTTTTACTAAAACTTCGGTCCAATGCCTTATATCATGCTTGCTTACTCCAAATGATTTGAGTGGGGATGGAAAAGACTTTTCAAACAGAAAGGGTTAGATATAGCCTTCATTAACTCCAGTCTCTCCTAAGCTGAATTAAATCAGGTGGAGGCTGGAAGAATAAACATGTCTGAAATGATCTGTAATTATGCTGATGAACAGTAATCATGGCAACCTCCACAAGCCATCAACTGAGTGCTAATATTACTCACATTCCTGACACTATTACTTTTACTATAGACTTCTATTTCAACTCTGTCACTCATCAACCCTTTCAAGTCAGTGTCTTTAAATATATAATATACTGAATATACATCCATATATCGTCGTCGTCATCAGCCACTCCCGTCCACTGCAAGACCGGCCTATCCCTACCGAAGCAGGGATGATACAGCCATGTATCTTTACCTAGTGGCTTAGGCTGTCTGGTAGAGACTGTATCTAGGGTGAGAAGTGCTTGTGAGTGTAATTGCTGTGTTGTAGCTTTGGATGTGTGTGTAGTCTGTGAACCAAATGTAATTGGCCCGCGTTAAGCCGACTGGGTGCAAGCATACTAGTATGTGACAGTGGTTCAAACACAGCACCCTTTGTGTCTGCCAAGTGGTCAGTAGCTTGGTGAACATTTCCCAAAGTTTTTACAACTTTGGCAGGAGGCGAACCCCTGCCCACCAGCGTGCAAGATACACACTCTGCCATCGTACCACAGAGGCTCTATACATCCATATATATATATATATATATATATATATATATATATATATACAGTAATCCCTCCAATATCCGACGTAATAGAGCCAAAGGCATGTCCGGATATTGGTTTTGTCCGGATATTGGTCCTGAAGCTCCAGCACTGGTTTTTCATGACCCTAACCTAACCTAACCTAAATCAGAAAACTACCTTCCTACCTCCCTACTGGACATGTATAGCACTTATTTAGGTCCCTTTTCACATAAATAATGCATACATAGCATGAATTTATTTAATTTTAACCAAAAAATGATGATTTAGGGGTGAGTGAGTCATAGGAGCTCAGAACTTGCCAGCATAGTATAAGTAAGTATCGGACATGGAAATCATCTTTTCTCACATTTCATGCACTAAATTATTGGATACAAAGCATCAAATACAGTAAATGATGTTAATTGCTACCAGAAAAATGGTTAGGTTAGGTTAAGTTAGGTTAGGTTAGGTTAGGTTATGACCGGACATGAAATTCACTGCTTCAACCTTTTTCATGGCTGGTGCACTTAATAACCATGCATGAAAGAATTAAATTAAAAGCAGGAAATTATGATTAACACAATGTTAGGTTAGGTTAGGTTAGGACCGGACATGAATTTCACTGCTTCATCCTTTTTTCTAGCTGTTTTGCTTAAGACCCATGCATGGAAAAATTAAATAGCAAGCAGGAAATTATGATTAACATTTAGGGTAATTTTTTAACACATGTACAGCATGATGAAAACAGGTTAGACATGAAAATCTTTATGGTAACCATAGGTTAGGTTAGGACCGGACATGAAATTCAATGCTTCAACCTTTTTCTAGCAGGTATACATGGCGAGTGGTGAGAAGAGAGGACGGGGGAATGAATGAACGGAAGGCAATGATTGACTATGTGTGTGTGGATGAAAGGATGAGAAGCTGTATAATGGATGCAAGAGTATATAGAGGTTGGGGGAGTGGACTTTCTGACCACCACTTGGTGGTGGCCAGAATCAGAATCCAAACAAGATGGAGGAAGAGAAGAAGGGAAAGACAGGAGGAAGTATTTGTTACAAGGAGGGTAGAAAAGTTACAAGAGGATGGAATAAAGGCCGAATATAGAAGGGAAGTGGAGGAACGATTGGGTAAATATAGATTGGAGCAGATGGGGGACGTGGAGGGTGTGTGCAAGGTATTCACAGAAGAAATCTGTGCAGCATGTGAGGTGGTGTGTGGGGTGAAGAGGAGACGAAAGGGGGTTCAGGGAACAGCATGGTGGACCGAAGAGGTGAGAGAGGCTGTGGCACAAAAGAAGAAAGCATATAATGAGTGGATGAGAAACAGGGGCAACGAAGAAGCTGAGAGACGGACGAGAGAGTTATATGTAGTGAGGAGGAGAGAGGTGAAAAGATTAGTAAGAGAGAGTAAGAAGAGAGTGGATGAGGAATTTGGAAGGAATTTGAGTGCAAAGTGGAGGGAATGTAAGAAAATGTTCTGGAAGGAGGTAAAGAGAGCTAGACAGGGTGCCAACGAAGGCAGTGGGGGTGTGAAAGATAAAAATGGTAGATTACTAGTGGAGAAGGGAGAAAAAGTAAACAGATGGAGAGAACACTTTAATGAACTGTTGAACATAGAGAATGAAAGTAATGCAAGTATAAGTGGCTGGGGAATGGCAGGGAGAAGGAGGGTTGTGAGAAGAGAGGAAGAAATCACCAGGATGGAAGTGGTGGAAGCAATGAAGAAAGTTAAAATGGGGAAAGCCCCAGGAATTGATGGAGTGTGTGGTGAAATGCTGAAGCATGGGGGAGAGATAGTAATAGAATGGATGTGGAAGGTGTGCAGATTGGCTTGGGAGGAGGGTAGAGTCCCGGAGGATTGGAAGTCAGGTATAATTATTCCTCTGTACAAAGGAAAAGGGGAAAAAGCAGTGTGTGGTAATCATAGGGGCATTTGCCTTCTCAGTGTAATAGGAAAAATATATGGTAGGATACTTATTGACAGAGTTAGGGAAATTACTGAGGAATTAGTTGGAGAAGAACAAGGAGGTTTTAGGAAGGGAAGAGGTTGTGTAGACCAGATATTCATTCTTAGATCCTTAGTGGAAAAGTTTCTAGAGAAGGGCAAGAAGTTGTATGCAGCCTTCATGGATCTGGAGAAAGCATATGACAGGGTGGACAGACAAGGTTTGTGGAAGGTATTAAGAATATATGGAGTGGATGGGAAGTTGTTGAAGGCAGTGAAGAGTATGTATGAGGGTGCTAAGGCTGCAGTGCGTGTGGATGGCAAACTGAGTGAATCTTTCCATTTGAAGGTTGGATTGAAACAAGGATGTGTCATGTCTCCATGGTTGTTCAATCTGTATATGGATGGGGTTATAAAAGAGATACAAGGTCGGGCAGTGGATGTTGGAGCGGCCCTAGTGAGAGAGGGCAGTGTTTGGAAACTACCTGTACTGTTGTTTGCAGATGATACTGTGTTGTTGAGTGAAGACGAAGGGGAGCTGCAAGGCTTGGTAGATGAGTTTGGGAGAGTGTGTAAGAAACGGAATCTAAAGGTGAATGTGGGGAAGAGTAAAGTGATGGTCTTCGAGAGAAGTGAAGCCAGTGAATGTACAGTGAGATTGGATGGGAAGGATATGGAGAATGTGAGTGAATTTAAGTACTTGGGCAGTGTGATGAGTAAGGATGGTAGTCTGGAGGGTGAAGTGCTCGAAAGGGTACAGCAGGGAAGGAAGGTTGCTGGTTCGTTGAAAGCAGTGATAAGAAACAGGGAGGTGAGCATGGAAGTGAAAAAGTTGTTACATGACAGTATTGTGATACCAACTCTGACATATGGAAGTGAAGCTTGGACCCTGTTGGAAGGACAGAAGTCAAGAGTGAGAGCAGTGGAAATGAGTTATCTGAGAGGAGCATGTGGAGTCACATGGAGAGACAGACTAACAAATGAGGAAGTGAAGGAGCGTTGTGGTGTGGTTGAGGACGTGATGGGAAGCGTTAGGAGAAACACGTTAAGGTGGTTTGGGCATGTGGAGAGGATGGAGAGTGAAAGATTGACGAGGAGAGTGTATGTGAGTGAGGTGGAGGGGGCGAGAGGGAGGGGGAGGCCGAGGATGAGATGGAGGGATGGAGTGGAGAGGTATATGAGAGAGGGGGGTGTGAGTTGGGAGCGTGGTAGTGAAATGGCAGGGGACAGAGTAACATGGAGGCGATTTGTTTGTGGCCACCCCGTTCGGGATTGAGGCGTCTGGCAATAGATAGATAGATAGAATTCTGTGACTCCTTTTTCTTGCTCATCACTATGTGTGCAAACTTTTTCCAGTTTATTCTGTAGGACTTTAATCTCTCTCTCTTGCTCTAAGGTCCGTTCCTGCAGCTGTCTAATTACTTCCCATACCTTTTTTAACTCCAGGACATTCCTTTCCGCCATTTTCTATACTCCTCCTATTCTTGTTTGGTTCAGCTTATCACTTCCGTTATTTACATCAACATCGGTGAAGCCTTCAAATTCCCCCTCGCCAGTTGTAAACAATCTTCCGTCTCTCTCCGCCATGATTCAAACATATGGAGACTTTTTTTTTCACTATATCTTGTATTTAATGGCCGAAACCTGCGTTTTTTTTTAAACTAATATCCGACAGGACCACCACTCACGCTCTCAACCACATAATCACAATAGGTTGGTCTTCTTTTCGCCGCTGATTCAGCGATTATTTCCCCTCGATCCAGGAGCAGGTCCTCTCTCAGCGACCCAACCGTGTGAGTCCTCATATACGTTAGTGAGTTAAATTGGTGATATTTCCCCTGATCCCTCTTGTATTGAATAATGAGATCGCTGCTCCTCTCCCTATCGTTAACCAGTCGAGAGGTTTAGCCACTGCCTAACATCTGTTCACACTAAATTCCCCCCCTTCTTTAATTCATGTAATCGGCTGGTCCATTTGAATACTGGGTCTAG
Organism: Birgus latro; assembly: GCA_018397915.1. Taxonomy (NCBI): domain Eukaryota; kingdom Metazoa; phylum Arthropoda; class Malacostraca; order Decapoda; family Coenobitidae; genus Birgus; species Birgus latro. The sequence goes on along the minus strand of JAGKTI010004021.1, from coordinate 7,587 downwards.
TTTCTATATAATTTTTAAGTTATTGTACATATTTAGTCTTAGGAGAATAATCTTTGGTGCTAATTTTTTCAGGTTTCTTCCCGAAGAGTCTGTCAGAAACCACAGGATTAACATATCCATGTGTATCAGTATTATTTGAATATTAATTTAGTTTGTAAATATTCATATTCCTGGAGATATAGACCCTGATTATACTTTGTCTGTTTGTTCATTCACAGTTCGAAGAGTAATCTGTCCTTCAATTCTTAATACAGTAAGACCTCACTATAACGGACTAATTGGGGCTCAGGCCAGTCCGAAATATGCGTTTTTCCGATAAAAGCGACATCCGGACTTACCCCTGCTAATCCGGACTTTTTCCGATATATCAGACATTAGTCCGGATTTTTTCGGTAGTTTTCACCACCATTGCAGTATTGTACTGTGTTTTACCTTCACTACATTAATCAAATGGTATAATAATACTGTATTGTGCACCGAAAAACATGTCTTTTACTTGTCTCATTGTGGTGAACATAGCTGAAGTTGTCAGGCAGTCCGGACTGATTCTGGTTATATCGGACTTTTTCCGATATATAGGAGTTTAGTCCGGTAGCTCCTCGAGTCCGATAAAAGCGAATTCCGGTGTACTGAAATCCATTATATCGAGGTTTTACTACTACTTAGTAAATCTTTGGTTGTCATTTCGAGTTTAAATTTTGCTATCCTCTAAGGTTGGTACAGACGAGACTGAGTGGCCTGCAAAGGGTACTAATATCTACCTGCTCAGGGACTGTCAATAAGATCACGCTACCCCATTTCCTATAATCTCTAGTGTCAATAAGATCACACTACACCATTTCCCATAACCTCTAAAGTGTCAATAAGATCATGCTACCCCATTTCCCATTATCTCAAAAGTTCTGATTGTTACACTGGTGACTAATCCCCATCTTTACACTGACAACTAACTCTCATCATTACACTGGTGGCTAAAGGGGTGGGAAAAGATATTGTTGTGGTACCGAATGAATCGAAATAGAATCTCACAATAACAGTACACTGGAGCCCCACTTAATCTCGCGATATTTCTGGAATTAATGATCTTTAATTTAAAGCTCCTGGAGGATGAGCAAAAGTATTCTTCACCAATAATAGAATGAATATCGACAATGGAAACACAACTCTGTGTATTTTGTGGCTTGGTCTAGTGAACGGAGGAGTAAGATGGAAGATAAGTTGTTAACGGAAATTAGGGGTCACATGTCAAGGAGAACAGAGTGAGACCGTATAGAAATATGAGTTAACTCCCTCTCTTAATCCCATGAGCTGGTGAGATAATATGAAATTTCAAATTAAAGAGGAGGAGAAACTTTCACCAAGATTTACTTAGTGGACGAATTAGACAAGTTAGAAGCTAAACAGTCCCCCACGAATCCATTCTATCCTCTATTTTCGAAACCTCTTCCAACAATGAAAGTAAAAGGGAGCCTCACAAAGCCTCACGATATTCCAATTCTGGAACTCCACCAGTTACAGGGTATCGATGCAGCAGCATGTCTGGAAATGTTTTTTGAATTAGATGAACAATGTGATTTTGATGATGTGATGCACATGCAGATTGCAAAGGGTAGAGTGGGCCTTGAACTGGCCATTTTCATTCATAATAACCAGACAAAGCATTGAGTAGTCTCATGGTCAGCACTTAAAGAATTTCTTCGAATGGAGTTTGCCATCGAAGTCAGTATTGGTAGGGCTTGGCAGGAATTAGAATCAATGTGATAAGATTGAAAAGAGTCACCCCAAGCTTTCACGCACCGTTTCATCTGCCAGCATGCGGCAATAGAACATAAATTCCCTTAACGAAAAGTTCCACAACCGCAACAAAGCATCATTAAAGAAGTTCCTAGATAGAGTTGAACATGAAAGTCAAGTGTTGGAAGTAAGTCAGACCCCTCATGTCAATGTGGTACCTGCCGAGAATAATGTCAAGGGAAGTAAACTCGAGAATCAGCCATCGCCATCCACCTTTGAGAACCAGACAGATCACTCGAGTCCAGATGGACCGAAAGACGAAATGGAAGAATTAAAACACCAGGTCTGCGAGCTCAAATCTAGCCTAGTGCGAGTGAATATTTGAAAAGGGCAACTTAGCAATTCCAGAACATTTTGCGGTAAATATTGTGCCCACTGTTTAGCTTCATCACATAGTCACATAGGTGTTGGCAGAAACTCCACCTGGACATTGTTTTGACTGGCGCAGACCTGGATGTCGTCGTGAAGACCATGGGTGTCCTGGACGTAATTATAAATCTCCAGAACAAAACGACTCCAAATTGAAAGTTTCACGAGAGCCACCCCAGAGATTATGACTAACTGGTGGTCATACATCCCCCACCATCAGTGTAGTGATAAATGGAAAGAGAGTAGACACTACAGTTGATACTGGGAGTAGCTACACTCTAATTAAGGAATCAGCTGTCCAGTGAATCGGGGGAGAAGTAAATACACGGCAAACCCCGCCTCGTTTACAAGGAGTCACAGGTGCCCCTTTGAGAATTTTAGGAATGCTGCAGAGTTGGAGATGAGAAGATCCATAAGCAATGGTTCCCAGTGGTGCCAAATTCTTATACAGTAATCACTCTACTATCTGGACGCCCAATACAGTAGAACCTCGATTATCCATAAGACAGTGAACTAGAATTGGCGCTAAACCAGACAATTTAACCCGAGGTGTCCTGTCAACGTATGGGTACGTTGCAACGTTTTGTCACAGCTACACCCATCAACGTACCCATACATTACGCAATTGCAAGGTCAGTCATTTGCACAATTTTCAAGTTTCACGGGTGATTTTTGGTAGGCATATGTGAGAGACCTTCCTCTATCTGCTGTCAAGAGGGGATACTGCCTGGCCCCACCTGACCCCCCTCCCCCCCACACTTGGCAATTCACCTGTTAGCAGTGACCTGGCCAGTAAAGACATGTCACGCCACAGTCTCTCCAATGACAAACTTCACAGTGGAAGTGATTCCTGAGGTGGAGGACAAAGAAATAAAGAAGCTAGAGCAAGAAACAAGCAGAAGTGATGAGGTGGTAATGTCGTAAAGGAGGGTGCCATATCTGGAGTGTTTAGTGACTGAACAATGCTTCTACTGCCTATATAACTGTGTATAAACCAATATTCTCTTGTACTACACATAAATTCGTACCAAATAAATAAATAAACACATAATTCAAAGTGGCTTGAATTAGTTTACCCTCCCATAGTTTGTTATCTTTGAGGCTAGATACCCTGAGAAAGAAAGAAAGGTAAGGCTGACTCATCACCTGTAGCACCATTTACAGGCTCAGGAGGGCGATTTCTCTGTGAATTCTTGATGTTTCTCACCAAAAGCGAAAGTTTGAGGGGGGGTGGGGGGGTGGGGGGATCCGAAATTGCTCGGGACTGGGGGGTATCAGAGGTAGGAAATCGGTCGGGACGTGACGGGTTAAAGAAAATTTCCAAAATCGATCAAAAGGGGAAAATCAAGGACCTAACCGGCATTTCAAATTCACAATGCAACCATCTCAACCGAATGTTTTCATTCCTTCATCACCGAGCGCATCACCGCAGTCCGCGCCATTGTTTTGAGGCTTAACATTGTTGTGTATGGAGTACAACTCTCATGTGTGGGGAGGCTCCCCACATGCAGCTCTTCTCAATAGGGTGGAGTCAAAGGCTTTTCGTCTCATTAACTCTCCTCCTCTTACTGATTCCCTTCAACCATTGTCTCTTCGCCGCACTGTTGCATCTTTATCTCTCTTCTATCGCTACTTCAATGGTCACTGTTCCTCTGAACTGTCTGCTTGCATCCCTCCACCTCTACGACGGGCACGTAGTACCCGTCTAGCAACAAACTCTCATCCCTTTTCTGTCCAACTCTCTAATGCAAGAGTTAACCGTTGCTCCCAGTCTTTTATTTATGCAACTGGTCAACTCTGGAACTGTCTTCCTCTGTCTGTATTTCCTACTTCCTATGATCTCCAGTCTTTCAAACGCAGTGTGTCCAGGCATCTCGAATTGAACGGATCTTGAATTTGGCTCTCTTTTGTACTGTTTTTGCTTTTTCTTGGAAGGAACAGTATGCAGGCCCGTGGCCTTTGGTTCCTTCTTCCATGCATATAAAAAAAAAAAAAAAAAAAAAGCAACACCGCTGTTTTATCACAATTTTCCATAATATTTGGTGAAATATCAATCATGGCTCCTGGCTGTTCGTGGAAAGATCCTGATGAATCATTCTGAAAGATCATCCGATTCATGGAGAGAAATCCAGCCTACACAGCTAATGAACTGCTTCATTTTCATAGCTATTAATGATGACTTCCAAAATCACCGTCATGTAGCAATCAACAAGTCAGACATCAGGGACTTTTTCACACAAGGGGTAAACATTCAAAAACAGCAAACATTTCACTCGTATCCTCCTGTTCATTTGTGGGGTTCCCAGATAGTGATGCATCAACGTCCACACCAGCAAAAATGGTTACTCCACCATTCTCCCCAATCAGGCCTGTTCGACCCCCAGCCAGTCTATCCACTCACGTCGATGAGCCTGCATCACCCACAACTCTGCGGTCTGAGACAATTTACTGTCAAGTCAATTCGCCGTCAGACAATTCCCCGTCAAAACATAGACGATTCCCAGTCAGGACAATTAGCACCCTGGACGATTCCCCGTCATCCTATAAATACTTATTATTAATTAATCAATACTATAATAAGTATATTTCAGGGGGATCCATCAAACTCTATGTTCAATAGTGCAGGCTTTGCATATTATTTATTAGTTGCACCTCCAGTCAATAATTGTTTCTCGCTGTAGTCGCCTATGAATTATATTCTAGCATCACCCATAGCTGTCATCATTAATGATGGCGAATTGTCTTGTTATTGTTGTGATAGCAAGTTTGACTTGACGGCGAATTGTCCTGAAACCATCAGTCCTTGCTGAAGACTTCTTTATAGCTTTATTTTCCTTTACTGTTGATGACTAATGGCTTTCAAAAATAGTTTCACTCTGCATTTTTTTTTTTGTAATGTCCGCCGAAACTTATTCCTGGCAAAATATGTGTGATGCTAGATGGCCATCATTCACGTGATGTTTAGGTCAAAAGCTCGATTGGTAATGAGGACTTTCAAGAGGCTTAGTGGCAATCCTTGGCGATTAAAATTTTTATGGGGAGTAGTAGGCGGCAAAACTAATCGGTTAGGTTAGAATGCAGTATGCAGTGATGTGTCCAGTCGGTGAGATCGTATGTAAACACACATCCTGAGTATCGTAGGTCAGACATTTATAATTATCCTTAACTATATTTTTAACAAAAAGGCTCATAGAACCTAACCCCCTATTTTACATGTAAATATATGTCACGTTTTAGTTAATGGTGTAGTAAGGATAATTATAATTTCAGTTAAATAAAATACACTGAAAGCATTAGGCCTATTTTATGTCACTGCGACCCATCAAAATTCCTCTAGTTTGAGAATCACTGGTGTAAGAGAACAGGAAATGGGTGTTAATCGAATATCCAGAAAAATCAATTTTCAGGCATTTTGAATTCCCCGTGGCTCCTGGAATATTGAGGTTCTACTGAATTCGGACACCCCAGACATCATTGGCTTGTGTGTTCGCCCCCCCCCCACACACAAAATCAGATTATTTTTGCCCTGTGAGTTTGAACTTGGCGCACAGCGCCAAACAGCTGTGTTTACGCGGGCTTCTCCCCCTCCACAGGCTCCCCTTCCCCTCCCCCCAGTTCTCTCTCAACTGCCATCATGAGTAAATGGCTGTTGGGATGCCTGGCAGTAGTGTTAGTTTTTGTTTAAACAATCATAATTCACAGTGCTAAGGATTAATTGCAGTTCAACAATGGATTACTGTACATGCTTCAAGAGCATTTTCACCAATGTCAGAGTCTTAGAGGTGGGGTAATATTCGTAACAACCACCAAGGACATGTAAGTACACTGTCAACTGCCAAATATTTTCCATAATCACTTCTAAATCCTCATTCTCTGGTTACATTTTATTTATTTCATGCTCTGTGTCCCATATTTGAATGTACAGGCTGTGAAAAAGGTGATTTTCATAGTGATTTTCATGTCTGTTACCTACGTCCACTATGCTGTCAGCTGGTGAACATATTTGCCATACTCATCCCTAAATCATCATTTTTCTAGTTACATTTTATTTATTTCATGCTTTGTGTCCCATATTTGAGTGCATAGGCTGTGAAAAAGGTGATTTTCATAGTGATTTTCATGTCTGTTACCTATGTTCACTATGCTGTCAGCTAGTGAACATATTTGCCATACTCACCTCTAAATCATAATTTTTCTGGTTAAATTTCATTTATTTCATGCTTCATGTCCCACAGCTGAGTGCACAGGCTGTGAAAAAGGTGATTTACTTAGTGATTTTCATGTCTGTTACCTATGTTCACTATGCTGTCAACTGGTGAACATTTTTGCCATACTCACCCCTGAATCATCATTTTCTGGTTAAATTTAAATTAATTCATGCTTTGTGTCCATTATTTATGTGAATAGGGTCTTAAATAAGTGCTATGCATGTCTGGTAGGGAGGTAGGTAGTTAATTTTCTGAGTCTGGTTTGGTTAGGATCCGAAAGTACCAGTGCGGAAGCTTCAGGGTCAATATCCGAACAGAACCAATTTCTGGACATGCCTTTGGCTCTGTTACATCGGATAATGGAGGGATTACTGTATTAATACGGATCTGCTCCTAGGTTGCGATGTACTAGGTTAAGCTCCTCTCATGTGGGACGGAGCAAGGAGAGTCATGGTATGGGGAGGCACCCCTTATGTTGTGAATCATATTCGCCGACAAAGGAACAAAGTTGAAAGAATGAAGGCTGATCCAGTCGAACCCTCCAATCCATCACAACACTTCTTGCAAATCAGGGGAGGCGGTAGCTCGATCGGTAGAGAGTTGGCTTGCAGTCTCGTGGGACCCAGGTTCGAATCCTCGCTGGTGCAGAGAACAGTTTAAGGATTTGAATTTCATTAAAATCAGGCTTTACTGATCTACCAGAAGACCTGCTGACATGTTGTAAAAATAACCCTGCTAATACCAATACACCAGTCCTGTATGAGACAGCCCTAGCATGTATTCAATATGGACGGTGGGTGTTAAGCGCCGAAGTGGTGACATGTAGAGGTGTATGGTATGTAGGAGGACGACTGGGCCTTGATAGCAGGCTGTAAAGCCTATGCCCAGAGTCAGAGACATAAAAAAAAAAAAAAAAAAAAAAATCAATCTTCTTACCACTATGAAAGTAGACCCATATCAGTCTAAGTTTATGCCCGTCCCCGTAAGAGAAGACCCAGGCACTAACCTTATCATTTATCCTCAACCTAGGGTCAGTTATAATAGTTACCCTTATTTGGTCAAAGTCAGTTCTGAGAATTCAATCTACTTCCCACTCACTAATATGACTAAGAAGGAGAAGGTGTTTCGTAAGGGCACAATTATTGGATCATACGAGAGAATTGATAATCCACCTCCTGATAGGGTTAATGTCACTAAAATTCACACCTCCTGATAG
>JAGKTI010004020.1:32269-53084 GCA_018397915.1 Birgus latro | reverse complement strand
TAACCTAACCTAACCTAAATCAGAAAACCACCTACTTATCTCCCTACTGGACATGCATAGCACTTATTTAAGACCCCATTCACATAAATAATTGGCACAGAGCATGAATTAATCGAATTTTAACCCAAAAATGATGATTTTGAAGTGAGTAAGGCAGGGGTGTTCGCCAGCTGAGTACATAATGAATGTAAGGAAGAGACATGATTATTACTGAGAAAATCACCTTTTCACAGCCTATGCACTCAAATATGGGACACAAAGCATGAGGTAAATAAAACGTAACCAGAAAAATTATGATTTAGAGGTGTGTAGGGCAAAAATGTTCACCAGTTGACTAGATAGTGAACATATGTGAGAGACATGGTAATCATTGAGAAAATCACCTCTTTCACAGCCTGTGCACTCAAATATGGGACACAAAACATGAAGTAAATAAAATGTAATCAGAGAATGAGGATTTTGAAGTGATTATGGAAAATATTTAGCAGTTGACAATGTTTGCTTACATGTCCATGATTGTTGTTTACTCCTTGTTTATCCCCACCTCTAATGTTTTTACAGTGGTCATAATTGCTCTTGAAGCATGTCCAGTAATCCAGTGTTTAACTACACTTAATCCTTAGCATTGTGACTTTTGATTATTTAAACAAGAACGAAAATACCACAAACTATCAAACAGCCATCCACTGTTCACAGGAGTTGAGACAGAACTAGTAGGAGGGGGACTGGGCGGGAAGGGAGCTAGTCGGCACACGCGGGAAATTCAAACTGACGCGGTCGGAAAAAATTGGATTATTATTTTTTTTTTTTTTTTGCAATTTTGGGATTTCGGCCATCAGGCCACGATGTCCGAATAGCGATGTAACCGGATAGTGGTCGTCCGGATACTATAGAGATTACTATTCATTTCTAATTCTTTTATAGTCTTTCTTTGCTCTGTGTGTTTGTGTGTTCCCATTATATCTCATGAACTGCTTGAGCTATCAACATGAATCCTTCAGGGTATCAAGATATGGCCAAAATCTTAGCAGATTTCGAAAATGGGCACTCGGGGTCAACGTCAAGGTCACCAAAATGGCTGCCAAAGGTCAACTAGTTTTTATTTCCCGCCTTTAGCACCATTATATCATGAATGGTGTGAGCTATCAACATGAAACCTTCAGGGTATCAAGATATGGCCAAAATCTTGGCCACGTTTGTACTCGGGGTCAAGGTCAAGATCAGGAAAATGGCTGCCAAAGGTCAAGAAATTTTTATCGCCTGCCTTTATCACCATTATATCTCATAAACGGCTTGAGCTACCAACATGGAGCCTTCAGGGTATTAAGGTATAGCCAAAATCTTGGACCAGTTTGAAAATGGGTGCTTGGGGTGAAGGTCAAGGTCAGCAAAATGGCTGCCAAAGGCCAAGTAGTTTTATTGCCCTCCTTTAACACCATTATATCTCAGGAGAGGCTTGAGCTATCAACGTGAAACCTTCAGGGTATCAAGATATGGCCAAAATCATGGACTTGGCCAACAGCATATTCTGCCGGGCAATTAGCATTCGGCTCCCAAATACTTTGCTTTCATTTTGCCATGATTTATAATCTAGAGTATACTTCATGAGATGTTTTTATTTTTCAGGTTGGATACGGTTTGAAGTGTAGAGGCAGAAGTACATGGAGTTACACCAGACTCATTGTATGAATAGGTGGATTCCATCTGATCGTCTTACTTGGGAGCAGTGGATAACGTTATGAGTGGCAGTGGTTTGCAAGGGCATTGGGAACTGTCTGTGCACCTAAATAAAGCAAATGTTGACAGATAGGTGGTAGCTCGATCGGTAGAGAGTTGGCTTGCGGTCCCGTGGGACCCAGGTTCGAATCCTCGCTGGTGCAGGGAACAGTTTAAGGATTTGAATTTCATTAAATCAGGCTTTACTGATCTACCAGAAGACCCGCCGACATGTCGTAAAAATGACCCCGCTAATACCAATACACCAGTCCTGTATGAGACAGCCCTAGCATGTATTCAATATGGACGGTGGGTGTTAAGCGCCGAAGTGGTGACATGTAGATTGTAGGAGGACGACTGGGCCTTGATAGCAGGCTGTGAAGCCTATGCCCAGAGTCGGACACATTAAAAAAAAAAAAAAAAAAGATCATGTGAATGCTTGTGCTCTACTTGCATTCCTGTTTTCTGCCTCCTCAGTTGTGTCTGAGATGCTTGATACACCAAACTGTTTGAGTGGAGGGAACTTGAATGAACTGAGGACTCTACATGAGACACTTCTAAGAAAGAATACCCACAAGACAATGTTCTCCATGAACATGTTTCACTCAGCTTACTCATATCTTAAATGCTTTTGAATAGGATTTATCTCTGAACAGTAGAACCGGGAAACTATGGACTGAGTGCACGAAAATGGTGCACATTTTGCTGCTGTTCGTCCGTGCTGAACGCATTGATGATTGGGAACTACATCTGTTTTGCATCTCAGATGTGATCCCTGTCCTTCATTCTGGGGGACATACTGCATATGCAAAGTGTACTGGACTTTATCTAGACCAGATGAAGCAGCTATCTAACCTGATGGACAAGGAGCATTATGAGAGGTACACAATCTCTGGGTACTGGACCATCAGAAGAACCCACATGTTCTGGTCTGGAGACATCACTGACCAGACAGTTGAGCAGGTGTTGATGCAAATGCTGGACAAATGGAGGACTAGCACATGGTCGTGGAATTACTGGGAATACACATTCCAAGATGGTCCATGTCCTGCCACTAACAGTTCCTGTTTTTGAGTCACTAGAGGCTTTCTGTTGTCTTTATTCCAGACAGTTGACCAACACACACTCCTCCAGGAATGCACAAGTTCATGTGATAGCAGACACTTTCTCATCATTCAGAATTACCTGTCACACCATTCGCCAGTGAATACCGTGAGAGACTGGTCTGCATTGATACAGGAGTTGTGGCATCTTTTTGTGCAATGCAGATTGTGCAGTCAAATCAGGTGAGGAGGCAGCTGCACGTATCACTGGCCAGAACTATGTTGATGTTAAACTCAAAAGGAGTGAAAAGGTTATATCGATTAGTGCTACAACCTGTACTGCCACTGTCCATGGCAAAGACATTGAGGTCGACCCCACACTTCCCTTCATGTGGGTCACACGTGTGATAAAGAACAGTTCAGATATGGAGAATCAGCTTAAACATAAGTAGAGCAAACAGCCACCAGCACTATATGACAAGGGAACAGTGTGCAAAAACTTGGTCTTGCCAAGGTGCTGAAAGCTCCAGTAGTCTCTGTATTCACTGAAGCTCTTAATAACCTATACTGTGAGGTGAATGGAGGACATTTGCTGCAAAATGCGACATGGCCTGCGGACTGCACGTATGGTGGTGTGTGTGATAGCTACATGTGAATCATGTTATCAATGCCTATGGCAAGAAATGCTCTGTCTGCTTTGATGGCTACACAGATCTTACCCTGTCAACCAAGGTAGTTGAACAGAACTGCCACACTGATCCAAATGGCTCTGCAGACATAGTGTTTTATTTCAACACAACAGTCACGGGCAATCAACGCTTCATTTTAGCAACTCATGACAAGTCATGGTTAATCAGTAGGCTGAAGGACTGGCTTACATCTGAAGGTATTGCTTACTGTCATAGTCAGGTTGATGCTGACTACTTAATAAATACCACAGCATTGTCATTTGCTGGGAATATCGAACAACCTGTTATACTTGTGGCAAAGGATACAGATCTTCTTGTCATGTTGGTTGATAGGGCCACAGCAGACAATATCTACATGCAGTATGCAAGAAACTTTGTTTATAGCATACACAGCATCCAGCAGGCAATGCATCCATACACCTGACAATGCATATTGATAGCACACGCTGTCACCGGATGTGACACAGTCTCTGCCTTATATGGCATGGGCAGAAAGAAGGTCATGACAGTCTTGAAAAGTGAGGATTGGAGGGCGTTGGATGAGTTTAAGAAGAATGATGCTAGCCTGAAGAAGTAGTCAGAGTGGAGGAAATATTCTTACTCAAGTTATATAATGCCAATCTGACATGTAGAACACTTGATAGGCTGAGATTTGTGCAGTACATGCAGAGAATGAGTAAAGCAACCAGCAGCTTCTCACTTCAGAGCCTACCTCCCACATCCTTAGCTGCAAAGAACCATTCATGTTGAACCTACTTTGCAGTTCAGAAGTGGTTGTGCAATATTGAGGATCTGAATCCTACTAACTGGGGCTGGGAGCTTCAAGGTGGAATGCTCAATCCCATTTTGACTGACACACCAGCAGCAACAGAGCATCTTCTTCTCATTGTGTCATATTGGTGTAAACAAGTGTGTGGCAAGAGATGCAAATGTCAGAAAGCAGGACTCTACACCTTCGTATTCTTCATGTGTTGGCCAATCTTGTGCAAATTCATACCCACCTGATAGAGAAGATACTGAGCCCCCATGCTGTAATTGTGACCATAACTAGTTATGATACTAAAATTGTTCAATAACTGCTTCTGGCAAAAGTTAGTGCGGGTTGTAGACTTTAAATGTGTTGAATTTACCATTTTATTTAAAATAGTACATTACCTTGATCATGTCTTGAATATTCATCAATAAATAATTGAAGTAATGGTAAAAATGGTTTTCTTTTACTTAAAAACCCATCAAAAGAGATATTACATGACCATCTGTGACTTCTGGTTCTAAATCAATATGAGCATCCCATGCCATTGGCGGCCATCATGGATTTTCACCCCACACGGCCAGCTCATGTGGAATGTTTAGAATGTTTAAGGATCTCGACTTAGCATGCTTGCAATTAGCTTTCCTGAAAAATCAGCTTTCTCGAAATTTTTCCCAGGTTCCCTTCAAATCCGAGCTAATGCTCCTGGCATACAGTGGATTGCTGTCTGAAAGGACATAAGATTGATTCTAGGCTTGGACAGGAACAGTTTGTAGAATGGAATTTGATTCAAACAGTCTTGACTGATCATCCACAAGATTAACTGACGTCAAAACAGCCCCATGAAAGCCATCATACCAGTATGGCCAGCTAGGCTTTAAGAAATGAGCTGTGTAATCTGTTTTTTGTCCTGAATCAGAAAGTCAGACATATAAAAAGAAAAGGTTGACTTTTAGGACCTGTACAACTTGACTAGAACATTTATAACAGAGCTGCCACCCACATCTGGTGTGCACAGGCTGGCTGGTGTAGCTCTTTCTTTAGCTGTGTCATGTTTACATTTACCTGTTCTGTCCAGTGATGAATTTTTTAACTTTATCTTAGTATAGATGTAAATAACGAGGGCTGAGATATAGTTTTCTTGAAACCTTTCTTTACGAGAGAGGGGGGGGGAGTCTCACAAGCTCAATAACATCTTTCAGCAACAGCAAGAGTAAATAACATCAACACCCTCTCTTTGAAGGTCTTAACTTCTTCATTTGACAATGTGTTTTATTGATATATTCCTGCTAACTCCAGACAGTTTTATTTGGTTTGGGGAAACCTAATGCAGTGAAGAGAAAAGTAATGCCTATATCTAGTCTCACCAGTTAGGAAAGCCTTTCCAGAGACAGATAAAACTGCCTGGAGAAAGCAAGAATTATCACTATATTGGAGGGTTCTTATACAGAGAGAGAGAAAGAGATAGAGAGTTGGATGGGGGGAGTTTAATGAGTATTGCATGTGTTGTTGAGCATCTGCCCCTACAAAACTGTTCCATACAGGGAAGAGTGTGAAAGTTTGATTCCTGGATGGATGCCGCATTTGCATCTTGCCACCCATTTAATGGGAGAATGATTATAGGCTCCATATGACCCTATTATTTGGTTATGTGGTTATGACACAGGGTTGTAAATAATTTCTTGGTCAGCAAGAAGCCAATAGGCTTGTCTCTCAATATAGATCCATCTGAATGGGGAAGAAGAGTAATAAAAATTGACTGGAAGGATGGGAAAAGTAGGAAGAGGAGGGAAAGACACAGAAAAGGAATGGAAAATGTAAAGGAAGTAGGCAGCACTACATTAAGTTCATGGATGATGAAGGCAAATGTTGGCAGGTGTGGAGTTAATGGGCACCCTGTGTGATGGGGTGTATTGTTGACAGGTGTGGGCTTAATGGGTACCCAAGTGTTATGAGGTGTACAGGCAGCAATTTTCTCTCTCTCTCTCTCTCTCTCTCTCTCTCTCTCTCTCTCTCTCTCTCTCTCTCTCTCTCTCTGGTATTTGGTCATCCAGTCTTATTGGCAACATTGGTTCAAGTGCCTTTAGAGAAGACTCAGCAGTATTGCACTCTCATCATCATCATCCCCCTCCCCCAGACAAAATAAGGCATTATGGTAGGTTAACATTAGTTTTGTGTGTGTGTGTGTTCTTACCCAATTGTTCTCACCTTAACTTTATAGGTATTAGTCAAGCTCGTACTGTCCCTTGTCTTAAACCATTTTCATTATACATCTCCTTAAATTTATGAATTGTTTTGGCACCCACTATTTCATTTGGTAGCGCATTCCATTGATTAATTTTCCTCTTTGGGGAACTAAATTTCCTTATGTCTTTATCACCTCTCTTTTTATTCAGTTTTTTGTAGTGTCCTCTTGCTGATGCTTCCCCATAGGTTATATATTCCTTTATGTCTATTTTCTCCTTCCCTGATATGCATTTATATACCATAATCATGTCTTCGCATTTCCATCTCTCCTGTAGTGTTGGCAGATTCAGTTTTTCTAGTCTTTCTTCATAGTTTAGATCCCTTAAGCTTGGTACCCATCTTGTAGCAGCCCTTTGAACTTTTTCAATCTTATCTGTGTGTTTTTTGAGGTGAGGATTCCAGAATACTGATGCATACTCCAGGGTTGGTCTGATGAAGGATGTTATTATCTTCCTCAGCATGTCTTCATTTATGTATGTGAACGTTATTCTCATATTTGCAAGCAGTGTATACATGTGCCGTACCTTCTCATTTATGTGGTCAGCCGGAGATAGTCTGTTATTGATAATCACACCTAAGTCCTTCTCTCTTTCTGATATGTGTAAATTTTTTCTTCCTAGCTTATAATCCCAATCTGGTCTTTTCCCACTTTTACCAAACTTGATTACATGACACTTGTCCTCATTGAATTCCATTTGCCATTTATTACGCCATTCGTGAAGTTTATTTAATTCTTCATGTCAGTTCTTTACAAGAGTCTGTGTTAGTAATTCTCCTTTGTATTTTTGCATCATCCACAAACATATTTAAATAGCTTTCATTCCCAGTATTACTAGCTATGTCATTTATATACACTAAAAACATAATTGGTGCCAACACTGAGCCCTGTGGAACTCCACTAGTTACTTCCCTCCATGATGAGAAGTTTCCTCTTAGTACTATTCTCATTTCCCTTTTCCTGAGAAAATCTTGCATCCAACAGTACAGTTTGCCTCGGATTCCTCCTTGATGGTACAGTTTCCATAAGAGTCTTTGGTGCGGTACTCTGTCAAATGCTTTCTTGAAATCTAGGTAGATACTGTCCACCCATCCTTCTCTTTTCTGTAGTGTTTCTGCAACTCTGTCATAGTAGCTTAATAGATTGGTAACACATGATTTTCCTTTTCTGAAACCAAATTGCCTTTCTGGTATCATATTGTGTTCCTTTAGATGGTTTACCCGAACTTTTCTTATCAGCTTTTCCAATATCTTACTTACAACACTGGTTAGTGATACTGGTCGGTAGTTGAGTGGATTTTGTCTATTCCCTTTCATGAATAAGGGGACAATGTTTGCTTTCTTCCAAATGTCAGGTAGTTTACCTTGATCCAAGGATTCCTTAAATATTAAATATAATGGTCTACTTAACTCCTTTGCACATTCATGTAGCACCCAACGTGAAATTTTGTCTAGACCATTTGCTTTTCCTTTGTCTGATTTACTTAACTCCTCCTGTATTTCTTTTTTTGATATTTTTATATCTGGTAATATGTTTGGGCATGCCTGTTCTCTATCATCCTACTAAAAATTATTTTCTTCTGTAAAAACTGATTGGAAATTTTTATTTAGTGCTTCACAAATATCTTTCTCTTGTGTGTAAAGGATCCTTTCATCCGTAATGGATTGTATTTTGTCCTTTACTTTGGTTTTGCTTTGGATGTAGCTGTAAAATAGCTTCGGTTGATCACTGCTTTTGTTAATGATGTCCTCCTCAAACTGTTTTTGGGCTTCTCTCCTTATTCTTGTGTATTCGTTTCTTGCCTGTTAATAGTTGTTATATGCCCGCACACTATTGTGTCTTCTGTATCTGTTCCACAACAAGTCACTTTTTTCTTTTGATTTTTTACATTCTTTATTAAACCATTTCTTTATTGTCATTTCTACTTCTTTGTGCCAAGGGATGTAATTTTGGACTCCTATTTCATAAAGTTCACAGAATTTTCTGTATATAACATTTAAATCTTGTCTTCTAAGCTCTTTTTCCCAATCTATTTCTAAGAAGTATTTCTTTATGTCATGGTAGTTTCCCTTTTTATAGTTATGGCTCTTTTTGTAGCTTTCATTACTGTTAACTATGTCATATGCAATCTTGAAGTTGCAATGTAATACTGCATTGTCGATTTTGCCAAATGGAGGGTGATACATAATTTCTGTCAATGTCATTTTCTTGCCTAGTAAATATGAGATCTCGTACTGATAGTACATCTAATCCTCTTTTTCTGGTGCTTTCTTTTACATGTTGTGTTAGGAAAAACTCCTGCACAAGGTCCAGGAGCTTTTGGTCCCAACAGCTTTCCTGGCTTTTTTTTATCTAGAGTATTCCAATTTATATTTGTATTGAAATCTCCAGAGATTATAATTCTTTCAGATTTCTCCTCCATTCTATGTAGTAATGCTCTTAACGTTTGAATTGTACTTTCTTCCATGTCTTCATATTCACCTTTTTCCCAAATGTTTCATCTTGGTGGCATGTATAGATTAGCCACAATTATTTTCCCTTCAGACATACTAATCTCTACTGCGATCATTTCTACCTGTGAGGGTATATCTAGTTCTATTTCTTTGACTTGCAGATTTTGGTTAAGATCATAATTCCTCCTCCTTTTTTTAAGCTCTTATCTCTTCTCCATATATTATATTCCTCTAAGTTTAGGGTATCATTTGATATTCTTAATGTTAATTTTGTTTCAGTTAGGCAGACAGTATGTGGTTCCTTTTCTTTAACATAATCATTCATCTCTAGTAATTTAGATACCATTCCATCTACATTTGAGTACATAAACTTAATCATCTTATTTACATACTTGTCTTGATCTGGGTCTACTACCTTTCTCCATTTTATTCCCTCCTGTTTATGTACCACTTTCATACCTGCAATCCAATTACTTTGTAAAAAAAAGTGTTTTTCACTTCGTCTGATCTTTCCTCATTCTTTGTTTTTGCCTCCTCCCTCTTCTCTTTTAGTAAACCCAGTTCCTCTTGAGCTAGGCATCTTTTTATCCATACATTTTTGAATTCCTCTTTTTCCATAAGTTTGTTTGCATTTTTCAGTATTTCCTCCACAGTGTTTACACTCTGGAAGGTTACCTTCAGCGGCCTTTTATTTCTCTCGTATGTCCGTGGCCTTTTGTGTTCCTCTATGGCTTTACTACAGCTTTCGTCTGATACTTCCTTCAGTATATTCTTTACATTTGCCATCTCCTTTTTGTCTCTCAAAATCTTATTTTTTATTTCCTCCTCCTGAATACCAGTGATTACTATTGTTGATGTCTGCAGAATCTTTAACCAGTTTTGGATTGTTTTGGATAATTTTCTTTACTTCCTTTTTAATGCTCTTTTCATTGACTTTTGCTAAGTCTTTCTTTACTTTCACCATTTCAGCATACGTGGTTTCCACATCATTTTTGTAGCTTTGCATCGCTTCATTCACCTGGGTTATCTTCTCCTCAGTATCACTGCTATGATCAGTCAGAGTGCTAGCCTGGCTAATTGTATCTGTATCATCCATAATACTCTCATGGTTGACAGCTGTGCTTGCCATTTCACTAATCTTCCTTCTGAGTGTACCAACCTCAACTAAAAGCTCATCTGTTGTTGTGTCTTTCCTGTTAACTTCCTTTACTAATTTTTCATTTTGCTCCTTCTGCATGTGCAACTGCTTTTTAATTTCATCCATTTCACTCTGAAATGCCTTCTCTAATCTGCGCACTCATTCTACCAACTTATTGTATGTCTCCATTTCCACCAGTTCCGGGTAGAAATCATCATGTGTGTGTGTGTGTCCAACTCTGGGCATAGACATCAGACCCTGTTCCAAAGGCTCAGTAGTTTTGCTGCATACCATACACCTCCACATGTCACAACTTTGGCGCAGACACCCATCGTTCATATTGAATACATGCTACGGCTGTCTCATACAGGTCTGGTGTACTGGTATTTGCTGGGGTGTTTTTACAACATGTCAGCCGGTCTTCTGGTAGGTCAGTAAAGTTTGCTTTATGAAATTCAAATCCTTAAACTATTCCCTGCCCAAACTGGGATTTGAATCTGGGTTCATTCGGATTGCAGGCTGCCTCTCTACCTATTCAGCCACGGTTTTTCTGATGATTTTGTGGTTTGATTAGCCAAATTGTTTCATATCTTCTTAAGCAAAGGCATGACGTTGTCAAATCATTTCTCACAGACCTCGCTTTAATGTTGCCAATATGACTGGACAACTTCAGCAAGTTTACCCAAAGAAAAAAATATGTGTACAGGCACACCATTGTAAGTAAGGAATTAGTTTTATACTATCACAAGATTTTGCATATTGTTTTCCACATTAAATTGAGGGGACCTATGAAATTATCTATGCAGGTACCAATAAAAATTGAATAGACATTTTTTTTTAATTGATGAGTTATTGGGGAGGGGGGGGGGGAAGGATGTTGAAAAGGCTACTAACAACTTGAACCGCCTGGATATGTTGACAGGTATGGCAGATATGGCGCTGCGACCTGACTGGCAAGAGTCCTACCCTGGTTTATGGCCAGTTGCACTATCACGTCTGCCACCTGCAAGTTGATCCCTATAATGGGTTAGTTTTACACTTTTAGTTTCTTGTTTGCTCAGTTACAAGTGCTTTGTCAATTATGGTTCAATGATCATCTACAGAAATTGATAAAACTACTGTAGTATGAAATGTATGTCAAGCATCACCAGAAACCAATATCATCATCATAATCGTCATCATCATCTGGACCTCCTTTCCCACCCTAGGTCAGGCTGAGGAGTAGCAATGTCCAGACAACCAGAGTTTGCCCAATTCAATGGGCCATGCTTCCATTCAGTCATCATTCAAGCCCTCGAAATCCTGGCTTCATCAGATAGGCCACAAAAAATTTCATCATTTTCTGTAGCTTCACATATACCTATCTGAAAGAGCTCAGCTGCATCTGGTGTCTGAATAGTTTGGTCAGCGACATTGGTTCACATGGCCTATCTCCTCTGCTACAGGATTTTTACTGTTTTTATTCTTTTTGTAGTTAAAGAAGCTTGTACTGTATCATATTTAGTGTACTGAGCCAGCAGAATAGCTTTGCATGTGGGGGGGGGACTTTAGTTGCCAATCACAAAAATACTTTGAGATATAGGCACATGAAACAAGGTAACCACAATTAACCCTTTGAGATTCCGATGACGATTTTGATCGTCATTTCAAATCCAACCTCGTAGATTCCGATGATGCTTTTAATTGTCATTTTAAGAAAATTTTGTAAAATATTCACCATAAATCGCGTTTATGTATCATAAAGAGACTCGAACGTGACATCACGGAATGGTTGCTCTATGCGTGGCAGGTACTGCACAGCTGGTCTGGCTCATGGCCTTGTTTCTTTATCACTTTATTCTTGGTTGATATTTTTCTACAGCAAGGTATAAAATTTTTGGTTTTTGCCTAATTTCAACTCGTCATTTTGACTTTTTTATTTTATTTTTTTTCCCTTTTTGGAACATACTACGATAAAGTACAACTATTCAGCTTCAAAATAACACCACAACCAGCATCCTATCATAAAAAGTGTATTAGCACTGACTGATCAAAGAAAAAGATTGCGAAGCGAATATGCAGCAGAGACTAAAAGAAAAAGATTGCGAAGCGAATATGCGGCAGAGACTAAAAGCAAAAGATTGCGAAGCGAATATGCGGCAGAGACTAAAAGAAAATTATGCATCTCTTTCCTTCCTCTTCACTGTGCAACAAAATGCAAAAATTACCATAATATATATACAGGTATATCATTGTAAAGGTAAATTATTGTACTTTTGCATGGTTTAAACCAGATTTACATATCTTTATTTTATTTTATTTTTTTTTTGACATTTTTCTACTTCAGGGTATAAAATTTGTGGTTTTCACCTAACTTCAACTTGCCATTTGGACATTTTATTTTCTTTTTTCTCCTTTTTTGAACATACTGCAATAAAGTACAACTATTCATCTTTAAAATGACACCAGAACCAACATTCTAGCATGAAAAATATGTATACACAGAGGGATCAAAGAAAAATATCACGCTGTGAAGATGTGGGTCAGCTTGAGAGTGGCTGACTCTACCACAGACATAATGTGCCCGGCCCAGAAATCTCATAGGGTTAAGAACATCAGTCCTCATCATTCTGAGGATATAATTTTCTTAATATATTTGCAAACTCTATAAGACTTTATTCAGAATAGCAGAGACTTTCTGACTGGGTTGGATATAGCATTTAGTAACCTTGTCACTATTAGGGTGGTCTTTTAACTTGAATAAAGTCATCTTGTACTGACAAGAAGAAAATAAAATTGACAAACTTTGGTTCAAGGCATGAAACTTAATGTAAAAGCATTACAGATTGAGGAAAATAACAGTATGCATTGTCATGTTCATTTCAGGTACATATGGTGGTTGTCAGAGGACCAGGAACCAGGGCTGTACCGCTTGCCTCTTACTGCATCATCATCTCCACCCCACATCACCAAGTCCCGGCTCACTCGCATCCTCTCCTCCCCACACCTGGCTGGTCTTGTCCTTGACCCGGCCAATTTTCAAGTTCTTGTGGCTGACCGAGAAAATAACACTATGCTCTCGGTATCTTTGGATGGGTGGGTGTTCATGTTTTATATTTTCTTTTCCATTGGTGACTTACTTACACACATTTCCTGTACAGTATTTATGAGACAACATAAAATTTGGTGTATCCACGTTCTTATGATGCTGTTTTTGTAGTGGCATATTGCTTATCTGGATGTGAACCATAACTGTCTGTCTGTATATCTGTAGCTATATGCTTTATATGCAGAGGAGGTGGCCATGAAATGATTGCTTCCATGTTGCCCTGCCCTCTGCCTTCAGGCACTCATCTACCTAACCAGACTTCTGTACTTTCTTTTGTATACCTTTCCACTTTACCTTCCCAACTTATAATTGGCTTTCCTCTCCCTCTCTTTTCTCCCACCTCACTCATATACTCTCCTAGCCAGTCTCAAACTATTAGCTACATGGAAACAAACTGTCTCAGAGTATTCTTAATATTTTCCACCACCACATCAACGCCACAGTGCTGCACTAACTTCTTCAGTTGTCTGTTTGTTTCACCATGTAACTCCTCCCATTCCTCCCATATAACTGATTTCTCCTGTTCTACATCATGAGGATGGTTCCTGTTTGTGTTGTGAGAGTGAGGTGCATGAGGTGAGTTCTGTACTATATGTGTGTTATGAAGGGTGGTACTGTGATGAGAGCTGAGCTAGGGTTGGTTTGTGAGTTGTATTTCTTGTTTATGATATTTTCATATATCATCATCATCTAATCCTACGTTGCCCCATGAGGAGCGTACAAGCCCTGGGCTAGGCAAGTTGGTCCTGACGTTGGTGAGAGTGACCAGCCTCTCTCATCTCTGAGTGACATTATGTGAGCATTAAACCCCAACCACCTCTCGGATATAAACCTTCACTGGCTCAATCCGACTGGAGTGCCGCAATTACCCACTAAACCACCAGGTGCCAAAATTTGGTTATATGGTTACCACCCAGCATATTAAATGGTTTCCTGGAGTACAGCAAACCATTTGACTTGTCACTCAGTGTAGGGTCACCCACAGGCAGAAGGAAGAGGAAAGAGTGAAGGAAAGAAAGACAGAAG
This sequence comes from Birgus latro, assembly GCA_018397915.1. Classification (NCBI taxonomy): domain Eukaryota; kingdom Metazoa; phylum Arthropoda; class Malacostraca; order Decapoda; family Coenobitidae; genus Birgus; species Birgus latro. The sequence continues at coordinate 38,935 of JAGKTI010004020.1, read as the reverse complement.
AGGGAGTGTAAAGTAACCTGTAGGCAGAAGGATTAGAAAAGAATGAAGGAAATAAAGAGAGAAGAGGATGGAAGGAAGGAACGATGGAGGAGAGGAAAGGGCAGACACCCAAGAGCATTGAGTGAGTGGATGGTATATTACAATATATTTTGGTCATTTAGTGTGTTTGTTTGGATGATTTGCCTGTGAGTGGATTTGTGAAATTGAATGCATGTCATTAGTGAATGATTGCGTGACTCATTTCAGTGGGCACTTTGTTGATAGTTCTCGGACAGTTGTACTTTCCTGTTGCAATGTCTGGTTCCCGTACACCATATTTATTAGTGGGAATTAGGATAATCTTGATCAGTGGTTTTACAGTACATAAAATGTTTTGATTTTGATATGTTTTCCATTCATAGGGCAGCTTGATAGCCTCTCTTGACTTCCTGTTTTCTTTGTAGTATTCTTAGATCCCAAACCACTCCACTGTACTGGGAATTTTATAGAATGACATTGAATATGATGATGATAACTGTATCCACAGAACTTCAGTGACCAACCTGCGGCCCAACACCCAACAGGCATACTTCAGTGACCTTCACTCAGTTGTTCACTTAAACAATCGCTTTTTCTGGACTGATGGCAGTGAGATATTCACAGAAGAGCTCAATGGAGGCACTTTTTATCACAACAGGTTAGAGTATAACAGTTTGGTCATGGACTTAAGGAAAGCTGTAATAAATTGCAAACCGTATGTACTGTAGCAGCCAGTTTGCACACAGCTGGTGTGCTCAGGCAGCTCTGTTAGACATGTTCAAGCTTTGTTTTATGGGTCCTGAATGGCAACTGATTCTTGGGTTCAAGGAACACCACTCCTGAGGAGAGTTTAGTGAAAACAGATTTGTGGGAGACCATAGGAAAAGAACCCATGCAACGTATTATGTAAAGAGTTCTTATAGCTCTATTCTTAGATGTTCTATATTTGCAGATTACCTCAATATATTTATCAAGCAGCATTATTTTCTTTATGTGTCTGTGTTGGTTCAGTATTCATAAGTATAGTGTCATCTTTGTTTGCCTTTACCCATAACATTATTGAACAACATTATCGAACAAACAATTTAGATATACAGTAAATATTGTCATTTTTATTTTTCCACTCATATTAGTGATTGCTGCTTAAAGAGATAATAAAATACAGCAAACCCTCAATATAATGAACTAATTGGGGGGAGGGGTGGGCCGCTATATCCGAAAGTTTGTTACAACTGATGGTTGTTATTAACCGAGGGATTAGGTTAGGGAGAATTCAATGGTTTATGTAGTTATACTTGTACAGTAAATACTATCCTGTTTGAAGTTGTACATATAAATACAATGCCTATAATAAGAATACAATATAATGTAGTACTGTTACAGTACACTTACCATGCCAGGGAGTGCCAGGAAGAAGAATACAGTATAATGTAGTACCATTACAGTACACTTACCATGCCAGGGAGTGCCAAGAAGTGATGCTGTAGTCACCACAGGAATAGGAGGGAGGCAGGGGGGATTCCTGAAGAGGTTAGATGCTGGCACCACACAGTACAGTACACCTGTACACCAGAGCACACCACGCTGTACACACCCAAAATTTTTGTACTGTATCACTAGGGCACTATACTTAATTTAACACTTAATTATACAAACTGAACACTACAGAACAATATTTATACTTAAGTACAGTACTATATACACCATATTTCATGACACTATTCACTCATTCATCATCCAATTCAGCAAATAGTATTTCTGGTGGCTCTGGTGTCACTTGTCAGCAAGGAAGGTGTGCTGGTGCCAGAAGCCAAACTGGGGAGGCTCACAGAGGACATCGAAGCAACAGACACACTCGAGTTCTCTGACATTGTACATTTCTTTTTTCCAGGAGGTGAGGTGACAGGATTAAAGAAGTTTGAAATTTTCTGCTGGACTTGCCTGGCCTGGTTTCTCCTCATAAGGTCCAGCCAAATCTGTCTGAGGAGCTCATAATTTTCCCCCAGAAATCCACCACTGTCCTCTGCGACGGCCAAGTGTGTGTCTGCTGCATCGATGACAGCAGAGAGCGATGGCCCATGTGGTCTCTCCTCTTCCTCCTCCGCAGGTGGTTCAGGCGTGGTCAGTTCCTGAACTGTTTCCTCTTCTGTGTGGTGGTCGTATCCAGGCAGACCACCATCCTCTTCCAGCCACTCTTCCACCTCTTCTGCAGGGATGGAGCCTTGGCCAGCTGCAGCCAACATTTCGGCTGCCTTTGGTGACTCAAATCCCTCGAAATTTGGCTTTTGGACTGGAGTCTTGGGGGTTTTGAGGAGATTACACCATGCATTGCGGAGAGTTGTCACTGGCACTTTCCTTCAAGCCTCTGCCCAGTTCACAAATGCATCCTTGATATTATATTTCTTAAAATTGTCTAGTGTCTTCTTCCCCCTGGTGTCCACATACTTCTGCTCCTCCATCCCATCTTCTGTCACCACTAAGCACTGGTCCAGGTAAATATTCTGAAAATGCCTTTTCGCACTTTCTATCACCCCCTGGTCCATTGGCTGAAGTAAGGCAGTTGTGTTAGGAGGTAAAAATATTGCCCTTATTTTTCCATCCTTGGAACACAATTTCACAGTGGAAGGGTGGGCTGGGGCATTGTCAAGGAGCACAGCCTTAACATCCTCCCTACTGATGCCATACCAGGCCTGGTGCTGCTGAACGTGGGGGTCAGAACTGTTATGAAACCAGTTTCTGATAATCTCCTGGGTAAACCAGGCGGAAGGGTTGCTGTGGTATTCCATAGGAAGCTTCTCCATAATAACTTTCAGAGCCCTTGGCTTCCTACTCTCACCCACAATGACTTATTTCAGGCGGTGGGACCCATCGGCGTTAGCGCACCAACACTGATATGTGATCCTTCGCACTCTTCATCCCCAGAGTGCTGCTTATTGTCTTGGAGGCAGTGTTGCCAAGCAGAAATCTTCAAAAGTGCTAAGCTCAACTTTAAAATGTGCTAAACTATAGGTGAATAGTTCAAATTTTCGCGCTTAATTGGACTTCAAAATGCGCTAGATATAGAAAAAAGTCTGATATATTTTAATGCTAAATTATTTTGAAAAGTACTAGATCTAGTGCCAAAAGTGCCAGGTTGGCAACTCTGCTTGGAGGCCTGCATATTTTTGGGGAGTGACTTCCAAAGAAGACCAGTTTCATCAGCATTGTAGATTTGGAAGTTGTGGAGGCCCTCCTCCTCCTTCAGCTCATGGAATTGGTTTATGAATGGGTCCACTGCGTCGGCGTTGACGCTTAGAAACTCGGCCGTGATTGCCTTACTCACAGTGCTGCGACGCCGCCTAAAGCACCACAGCCAGCCATCACTGCACTTGAAATTCTCATGGCCTAAGTGACAAGCAAGCCTCTGCACCACATGTTGAATATCAACACCACGAACAGGAACACCCTCTGCTCTCTCCTGCGTGTACCACTGGTACACTGTCTCATCAAGATTTTCCATGGGAAGTTGTCGCTTGCAGTAGAGTTCCTTCCCCTTCTTGCTGGCCTCCACTGCTTTCATGGCTTCCTTCACCTTCTCCTTCCTCTTGATGAAGTCATGGACTGTAGTTTTCTTTAGGTCGTATTTATTCATGAGTTGACTTCGTGTTGCCCCTTCCTCAAACTCCTGAATAATTTTGTACTTCTCAGTCAGGGAGAGAATCTTCCTCTTCCCCTTGCTTGAGGATGAAGGGCTAGTTGATTTGGAAGCCATTCTTGCCATTGGTATAAAGTGTAGGTAACGCAAATGAGAGAGGTAATGCAGGAGAGAACCAAACGGAGTGAATACTACGCACAGACTGAGAAAGACCCAGTGCGGAAAGGGGTGAGACGCGTGGGCTAGCTAGCCTACATGACTCATCGCACGAGCACTCCCACAACGGTGAGTCATGGGAACCTGCTGCTACGGGAATTTCCGCCGCGTACACAGAACAAAGGTCGCTATATCCGGCGGAAGTTCGTTCTGGAAAAGGTGGTTCGCGAACTTCTGCCGCATACAATGAACAAAGGTTGCTATATCCAACGGAAGTTCACACTGGAAATAGTGGATCGCCATATCCGAAGTTCACAATAAAAGAGTTCGTTATATCAAGGGTTTACTGTATATTAATTTTCATTGAAGAATTTGGCTTATAAACCATGACTGTCACAAGTGCATTGACTGATATGACTAGAAATGTCAGTACTGTAGTTGAAATAATTTATCAGTACAGTAGTGCTGTACAGTACCATGTAGCAATGTTACTTTTTGTAATTTTTTTTAGTGCTGCACAGAAAGTCTTTGTTTTTTATATTCCCTTTTTATCTTTGTCCTCGATAATTGGCAGAAAAATTTCCTGCCAAACTTCCACTGCTGCATATAAAGTTGATTTGCCATTTTCCCCAGTTTACGGTACTAGTTGTATGGAAGTTTTAGTATTGTGGAACACATCATTGATATGTAATGAGGATGTACTGAACTATATTATTAACATCAACATTTTTTCTGTGCCAGTTATGTTTTGAAGCGCCGTGTAAGTGTTGGGAGCCTGGTAGCTGTACACAGGTCCACACAGCCTGTCCCTGTCCCTTTTAATCCTCCTCGTCGCCTCCAAGCCATCTTCACTCGCCGCTCAGCCACAGTCATCTGGGCCCCTCCTGACCTTCCAGCTCTCATGGGTATGTTGATGTGAAGTACTGTATGTTAAACTATGTTAAACTACCATCAACCCCTGAAGGTACAGTACTACCATAAGAGTGATATATGGATACGAAGACAGTGGCTAGTTACATAACCTCATAAGTCAAAAACTCAGCAGCAAGAAAATAGATTCAGAGTTAAAGTAGAGGCTCTTCATACATTTACAGACCTTATAACACATCAGAAATTTCTTTATTCCTGAGTTTCCAGCTGCTGTTTGGAACTAATTAACTGGCTTTTGCACTTGGTTAAGCTTCAGTCCATAGAAAACATCAACTATATACTGTGGTTAATTCCAATATGGAGGTTCCTAAGAAAAATCATGGCTTCTTTTGACTTCATTCAGTTTAATTTATTTAATTCTAAAGTGATTCATTGATGTCTCAAATTTTCCATGATCTGATTTTCTTTTCTGTTCTGTCTCCCACTTTGGAAAAATTTATTTACTTTTGTATTCATTTTTTTTTTTTTTACTTAGTGCTTTTCAGCAACGTTGGTGACACAGTTGTATACCAAATTTATGATGATTGCAATCTACATCTTTTCATGCAGTCACACATCTTGTACTAGTGTTTTCTATTTGATCTTGAAGTATGTTAATGTTTGACAATATGTGAAGTTTTCTGGAACTGTTACTGTCTTCTTTATATACTATTATGTTTTGCACTGCATACAGGGTAGCAGTGTTATGGAAATCCATGAATTTTCCAGCTGAGAATGATGCATGTTGTATAAAGTACAGTAACTGTAATTCCTGTAATAATATGCAATTTAACACTACCTCGGTATATTTGTCATACTTGTCATGCATTCATCATTTTATATAAGTTACTTGTGTAACACTAGGTGAGGGAGCGTGGCAGAAGTGGCTGTATGAGATGCACATCCAAGAGGGTGATAACAAAATCATCTATAATCGCAACATCTCCCACACAACTTTTGCCGTCTCCAACCTCAGGCCAGCCACTTTTTATACCGTTAAGGTAATAGTCTGACCACAGTACTATATTTACTTTATCACCTGCCTCTTACAGCTTTGCTTTGTAAGGTGGAGATTGGATTTCATGGGCTTGAATGATGTGTAAATGATTGTAAGGCACATTTAATTGCATATGCTGTTGATATGTCTCCCATTTTTGTACATTCTCATTCCTTTTGCTGGATCCTACATGACTACATCCTTAGGGGAGATTTAAAAGAAAAAAAAAATGCTATGATGATCATAATGAGAACTTGATAAAGGAGGGGGGGGATCCCCCCCCCCGCAGATAAGGACTTGGAAGGCTTGAATGATAGGTAAGCAGACATGTGACCCATTTAACTTGGCATTCTGTTCACAGTTATCCTATTTATGTGCTTTCCTGTTCCTGTTTATAAATTTTATTCACCCCATATTTTGGTAGTGGGAAATAGCGTTATTATAATAATGATAACATATAAGCATCCCACATTATAAGTCAGGGATTAATTCCGAATATCACAGCTTCCATAGAACTACTGTTGTCAGCCAGTTGTCAGCCAGAAGGAATGACGTATGTTGTATAAGTGATACTTTAATAGGGAAGATTTGTGTACTTTACTGAGAACTTAGTAGTAACAAAGAATAATAAACTGGAGGCATATGATAAGGACTTGCTGTAGAACTTGTTTAATCACTCAGTTCAAATCATACAATTTTTTGTCTCAGGTGCGTGCATATTCTGGTGGTGGTACTGGACCTTGGAGTCAGGAGTTTCATGGTCGCACCCTGGATGACACCACCCAGGCCCCACAGCTGGTCTGGGCTACGGAGCATGAGGTGCTCATCACTGACCTGGCTGGGACCCACAGCACTGTACTCATCTCACAGGAAATGCATGCTGTAAGTCATTTGATAAGTTTCTCTCTCTTTGGTGCTTTTACTTTCCTTATTTTCTGGACCATGCCTCACT
>JAGKTI010004020.1:0-17249 GCA_018397915.1 Birgus latro | reverse complement strand
TGAACAACCATGGGGACATCACACAACCTTGTTGCACGCCCATGCCAATCGTGAACCATTCACTCAGATGCCCATTGACCCTTACACATTCTTCACTACCATCATAAAAACTCTTGACAGCAACTAGCAGCTTACCATCTACACCGTACATGCGCAAAACCTTCTACAATCCTTCTCTGTCTACTTTGTTCTATGCTTTTTCCAGATCCATGAGTGCCATAAACACCTTATAGTCCTTCTCACAAGCCTTCTCCACTCTCTGTCTTGCTGCAAATATTTGATCCACACTTCCTCTGCCACTCCTAAAACCACGCTGATCATTACTTACCAGGACTTCTGATATCTCTCTTACTTTATAGTAAGTCTTCCATATACCTTCCCTACTACACTCATTAAGCATACGCCACGATAATTCTTTTCCTTTGTACTTGGGAATAATTATACCTGACTTCTAATCCTCTGGCACGCTATCTTCCTCCCAGACCAATCTACACCTCTTCCATACTTCTTCCATATCCATTCTACTGCTATCTCTCCCCCATGCTTCTTCATTTCACCTCACACTCCATCAATTCCTACTGCTTTCCCCATCTTGACTCTCTTCATTATTTCCACTGTTTCCATCCTACTGATCTCTTCCTCCCTTCTTACCTCCCTCTGTCTCCCAGCCATTCCCCAATCACTCATACTTACATTACTTTCATTGTCTATGTTTTAGGCCCTATTCACACTGTAGGGACGGTCACGCTCCATTCTCGCTCCACTCACGGTCCTGGTGCATTCACACGTCCGGTCTGCTCTCGCTTCGCTCACGGTACCGTCATCCCCTCTCCCTCAACAGTAGAAGTGCCACCACCATTGACGGAGGATGTGTGACTTTTCACGAACCGAGTTGGCAATGATTGGTGTTGCACTGGATGAAGAAGAAGAAAAAAGAAAAAGTCGGAAAAGAAAGAGTGTGGGTTCATCCAATCTTGCAAGATAGGAAAAGTGAAGGGGAATTCCATACGCTGCTTCTTCATCTGACTGATGATGAAACTAAATTTCACAGCTATTTTTAATTGAACATTGGAACATTTGAAAAAATACTATCAAAAATTGAGGATGACCTGAAGAAGGAAAACACATCATTCAAAGAAGCAGTCACTTCAAGGGAAAAACTGGCTGTGTGTCTAGGGTACGTTAAATGAAAGATGTGACTTAGATTAATCATTCAGCATGACTGAAAGGTAATAAGAGATAAGGGTACAGAGGATCACCATTTATTCCTTCAGTGTTACATTATGTGTAGAATCATGAAGGGAAGATGCAAGAATCCAGATTACGCCATTGTGAGGTGCAAGTAGGCTGCTGAGGTAATGGCGCACCGTGGATGTGGTCCTGATCTTGTGTTTAATGTTGTATAGGTGGAGTACTCGTGGATGAGGAAGTAGAGTACTGTGTCGGAGCAGGTGATGGCGAAGGTAGGGGGCATGCATTCTGTGTTAGTGGTGCATAGGTCTGTGTGCTTTGGTTATGAATGTATTTTCCTTCAATCTCACTTACTAATGAAAATATTCTTGTTTTAATGAAATGTTGATCATCTGGACTGAACTTCTTTACAGTAGCTGCCATCAATGAAAAGAAGGTACCGTATCAATTGGCTCAGGTGTACATTCTTCCTTCTTATTTCTACTATCTCATTAGAGTTGCAGATGCACTGTTGTTATTTTCTTGACTGTTTGTTCTTTTACGTCTGTGACGGTCTTGCTGAGGGAATGGAATTTGTCTAACAACATCCTTGAGGGCTAAATAAAGACTGGAGCAGAGCGAGACCGTGGCGGGTGTTCACACTGTCGGTTCGCTCCGCTCACGGTCCACTCTCGTTCCGGTCAAAATATCTTTAGAATGGATTGTGAGTGGAGCGAGAGCAGAGTGTTCCTTGACCGTTACTGCCAGTGTGAATGCTTCCACTGAAATGCACATAATGATATTTGACCAGGCTGTGAGCGGAGTGAGAGCAGAGCGCGACCGTCCCTATACAGTAAGACCTCACTATAATGGACTAATTGGGGCCCTAACCATTCCGAAAAATGCGAAATTCCGATAAAAGCGACATCCAGACTTTCCCCTGCTAATCCGGACTTTTTCCGATATATCAGACATTAGTCCGGATTGCACCACTGATTTTTAAACTGTTTTCACTACCATTGCAGTACTGTACTATGTTATACCTTCACTACATTAATCAAATGGTATAATAATACTGTATGGTACACTGATAAACATATCTTTTATTTACCTTATTGTGGTGAGCATAGCTGAAGTGGTCAGGCAGTCCGGACTGCTTCTGGCTTTATTGGACTTTTTCCGATATATAGGAATTTAGTCCGGTAGCTCCTCGAGTCCGATAAAAGCGAATTCCGGTCTATTGAAGTCCGTTATATGGAGGTTTTACTGTAGTGTGAATTGGGCCTAATAGTTCCTTAAAGGGTTCTGTCTCTCTCTCTTCACTTTGTCTCCTTTCTCCACTATCAATCTACCATTTTTATCTTTCACTCCTCTACTAACTTCATTATCACCCAGTCTAACTCTCTTTACTCCCTTTCAGAGTATTTTCATACATTCCCTCCACTTTACACCCAAACTCCTTCCAAATTCTCATCCACTTTCTTCTTACACTCTCTTACTTACTAATCTTTCACCTCTCTCTTCCTCTCACTCTCTCTTCCGTTTTTCAATTTCCTCCATGCCTCTGCTTCCCATCCACTCTCTACATGCTTTCTTTTGCACCACAGCATGCCTCACCTCTCCATTCCACCATGCTGTTCCTTGTATCCCTTTTCGTCTTCTCCTTACCTCACATGCCATCTCACATGCTACACAGATTTCTTCTGCAAAAATCTTGCACACACCTTCCTTCTTTCCCATCTGCTCCAGATCATTTACACAGTCGCTATTCCACTTCTTTCTTATATTCTGCCTTTTTTTCCCATCTACTTGCAACTTGTAACCTTTCTGCCCTCCTTCTATGGACTACTATCTCCTGTTGTTCTGCTCGTCTATTCCTCCATTACACTTGAACGCTGACTTTCACCACCACCAAGTGGTGTTCAGAAAGTCCACTCCCCCAACCTCTGTATGCTCTTGCATCCATTACTTACCTTCTCATTTTATTATCCACACATGCACATAACCATTCATTGCGTTTCGTTTATGCAGTTCACCACTCACCCATCTCATCGCCTGCCACATATACCTGTGGATCATTTTGTGCCTAAACAGGGTATTAATTGGCTATCACCATCCCCCTCCCTGCACAAATGTCCACTAGAGCACTCCCATTCTCATCCACTTCTACAGGCACATCCCACTTACCAGCTACTCCATCACATTCACACTTTTCCATTAATATCTCTAATCAAAAGCACTCTTTCACTCCTCTCAGACTTTTCCATGCACACTTCCACGTTTGCCCAGAACTCTTCTTTCACTCTGCATGCACATTCTTGCATTGACACATGCACACTCCCAGTCACCCATGTTTGTATTCCCACTTTCAATCTTACTCACACAATCCATGAACTAACTGATCCATACTCTCTTTTATTCTCCATCCATCTCTTGCACACAGCAATGTATACACCCTCTTTTGCTCTCTCATTCTTACCTACTTCTGTGCATGTACCTCATCCATACTCCCAGTCTCACACTCTCACCTCTCCATTTAGTCTCTGTTAGTCAACATATGTCCACCTGTGCACCCTCAAGCACCTGGACAATCTCTCTCTTACTCTTTCACCTCATCATTTGCACCCGTTACATTACGTGTTGCAATCTGTATCATGTCCTTTGTCCGGTCCATGGTTATCACCTGTTGGTCCGTCCTGATCTGAGGCTACCTGTTTGTATTTTTAGTTAGTTGTTTTCCGGGGAGGGGCACTAACCCTCTGCCAACCCACTAATTGGCATGTAGGGAACACATGTTGGTTGGTTATAAGGTTACCACCCAGCCTATTAAATAATTTCCTAGTTTACATGAAATCATTAATGTAGATGTAACGAAGAAATTAAAAGAAGAATATTTGAAGCGAAGAAGGCATTTCAGAAGATGAGAAATATACTAAGTAACAGACATCTTTCAGTACAAACAAGAAGAAGAGTAGTTAAAACTTATGTCTGGTCTGTGTTGTTATATGGATGTGAAGCTTGGACTATTAGTAAAATGATGGAGATAAAGTTGGAAGCTTTTGAAATGTGGTGCTGGTGAAGGCTTTTGAAAATTTCTTGGACAGAGAGAATATCAAATGAAGAAGTGTTAAGGAGAATGGATGTCAGAAGAGAATTACTGGCACACGTGAGAGGAAGACAGATGAGATTTTTAGGACATGTTATGAGAAGAGGAAAGATAGAGAACCTGCGATTAACGGGAACGGTCCCAAGTAGTAGAGCAAGAGGCAGGCAAAGAGAGAAGTATATGGATGGAATAGTAAGAACAGTGAGGGGAGGATACACGGCTGGACAACTGCTGCAAATGATAGAAGATAGAGAGGTGTGGCATTTCATGGTCACCAACGTCTGCAGGGGCACGGCACTTTGGCAAGGTAAGGTAGAGTTATCCGAAATAGAGTACCACTACACTGAGTGAGTGGATGATGGGTGCCCCCATCTCAGTTATTCCTTTCTTGGTCAGGACAACTGTGGCTTATGCCTGATGGTTTCTTTCAGGTGAGAATGAGTTTTAGGATCCTGAGAGTATTGATCAGTGCTGGGCAGGTGTGCAATGACTTGTGCAATTGTGCACCGTTGCCCTCCAGTGAATATCGTTTGTTCATTGTGCACTGCACGAGACTTTGCACAATATTGTGCTCTTGCATATGAAAAGGCAGGTGCGCAAGCACAAATTTAGTTGCACTTGCACAACTAAATTTGCACTTGCACACCTACCTTGTGCCCCTGTCCTGTGCACAGTCCACAGGACACGTGGTCTTGGGAGCTGCCTGCATGGCTGGACAAGGGATGGGGGAGGCTCGGGCAGGTCGTGAAAGTTCAGGATTGTTGGGGGAAGGGTACTAGCATTTTATATTTCTTATAATGCTTCAGCTGAGATAATGTATTTTAATAATTTTTAAATTATTATTATTATTAATAAAATAAAAATACTGTATTTACTAAGAGTAGCATATGCAGTTTCCTACAAAAATAATTAAAACATATTATTAAATCAAACATCCGCAGCCTAATAATTTATTAGGCTGTGGTTATTTAATTTAACCCACCGACGTATGATGCACGTCACTACTTTTTTTTCCGTGGACAGACCCACCGATGTGCATCATATGTCAGTCAATTTCCAGGCCAGTCGTTTGCAGATTTTTCAAGATTCACGGGGGATTTTTGGTAGGGTTATGTGGGAGACCTTCCTCTACCTGCTGTCAAATGGGGATACTGCCTGGCCCCACCTGACCCCCCCTCCCCCCCCACACTAGGCAATTCACCTATTAACAGTAACCTGGCCAGTAAAGACATGTTGCCCCACGGTCTCTCCAATGACGAAATTCACGGTGAAAGTGATTCCTGAGGTGGAGGACAAAGAAATAAAGAAGCTAGAACAAGAAACAAACAGAAGTGATGAGGTGGTAATGTCATAAAGAAAGGTGCCATATGTGGATGTGTTTGGTGACTGAACAGTGCTTCTATTGCCTATATAATTGTTTGAAAACCAATATAGTCTTGTACTACACATAAATTCGTACCAAGTAAATGAATAAATATGTAATTTAAAGTGGCTTGAATTAGTTAACCCTTCCATAGTTCATTTTCTTTGTAGCCAGGTGCCATGAGAATCAAGGAAAACGTAAGGCTGACTGACACCTGTACACCTCAGGAGGGCGATTTCTCTGTGAATTTTCGATGTTTCTCACCAAAAGTGGAGGTTTGAGAAAAAAAAAAAAGTTGAAAATTGGCACGGTTCCAGGGGTGTGTTGGGTAAAAAATCGGTCAGGACTGGACGGGTTAAATAATATGTTTTAATGATTTTTGGAAGGAATTGCATATGCTATTGCTTATCTATATTAAATTATTAGTTATAGAACGTCTTGAGAAAATAGAAATGCGTGTGAGTGGAGGTGTTCCTTAAGTTCAACACCACCATCCTCAGTTCTTCAGGTGTGGAGAGGGTGTTCTCTCAGGGTTCGGATATCCTGAGGCCCAAGAGAGGCAACATGACCTCCTTGAACTTTAAGAGGCTTGTTTTCCTGAAGGGAAACAGTGGCCTGCTGAAGATGGAGGTGGAGGAGGAAGTCCTGGAGACAGAATCAGCTACTGAAAAGTGACAACTAGCACAACTGCTAGCCCCCCCCCCCCCCCACCACCACCACAGTCTCAACTTGTCAATTCTCAGTTATTCTTATTACTTATTAGTCTGTACTGTGTAAGGAATAAATTCATTAAATTGTATACAGTTTAGTCGTTGTAGTCTTAACATTAGTACATTAAATGTGCACGGTCAAGGGTTGAGTTGTAGAAAAATTAAAATAATAATAAATAATAAAAGTTAAAAATAATAGAAAATAATAATCATAATTAAAAGTAAGTAAGTATGCCAATTTAAATAAATATCTCAGTATTTTATGGTAATTTCCACAAATATGTGCAAATGGTTTGCGCTTGCACTTTGCGACACTGCACATTCTAAATATTAGATTGCGCACTTGCACTTGCATATGGTAGTGAACTTTGGATTGTGCATTGTGCTTGTGCAAGGTCCTTTTTTGGTTGCGATGCCCACCACTGGTACAGTAATCACTATTATCCGGATGCCCAGTATTCGGACACCCCATTGTCCGGACATCATTGGCTTGGGTGTTCGGACCCCCTCTCCCACCACACACACACACACACACACACACACACACACACACACACACACACACACACACACACACACACACACACACACACAGACGAGCAGCCAGAGTGAGAAGACGTGTCTCAAACCACCTCTCAATGAACCTTAAGTAGTTTTCAGGAATTGCCCTGTCTCCTTCAGTCTTGTTCAAAATTTGAAGTATTGCAAGTTATTATAATCTACCAAAAATGTAAAGAATTATTGTCAGTAAGTATACATGAATGTTTTGTAGGAATTTTGGGAACAGCTGTTCAGTTTAGTACTGCAACAGACCTCAAACATGGCCGTCAGTGTAAACATTGGGGAACTGGAATTTCCAGGATTTGACAGTGAAACGAATGTTATGGATTTGGTCAAAACGTTGATTATGAGAATTGGTGAACTAAAAAGAAAGTGGAGGATGTTGTATCAAGAAACATGCCTGAAAATACCAAGAATACTATACAGAGTTTGATACAGGCCAATGAGACAAAACCAGGAGATCAAGAATTTGAAACGAGAAAATATTGAATTAAGGAGAAAACTAGAAGAGAACAGTAACAAAACAGAGAATATAAGTAGTGTGTTAGAAGAGCAAAAGGCAAAGTGGGCACATGTGGAAGAAGAACAGAAAGAAGTGGTCAGTTTAAGGGAAATTATTCAGGAAGAAAGGGAAATGAACAAGAAAAAAATGGAAGAAAATGTAGTGAAAATATTGAAGAAAATAGAGAAAATAGTGAGAGAAAGTAGAAAGGAACAGATGATGTGATAATATTTGGAAATAGAGAGGAGGAAGAAAAAGTTAGGTCTGTGAGACTCGAGAGAGACTCGAATCAGGTGAGGAAAATATTCGGCAAGATCGATCCCGAAGGAAACAAGTGGGAAAAAGAAATTGAGGAAGTAAGGAGGATAGGGGCATATAAGAAAGGAGAAGCAAGACCAATTAGAGTTAAGATGTCATCAGAAGGTGTAGCAAATGACATACTTAAGGTGACTTGGAAACTAAGTAAAGATGCAGGGATGGAAAATATTATAGTAAGAAAAGATTTGAATGAAGAAGAAAGAGAAGTTTTAAAATCTTTGAAGGACCAAGTAAAGGAAAAAAATGACAGGAGGACAGAGGAAGAACGCAAAACTTTTTTTTGGAGAGTGATGGATATAAAAGCAAGGAAGTGGTATGTGAAGAACTAGATGTGAAGGAAACAAAGGGAATGGATATGAATATGAAAAAGAGAAGAATGAGTAAAGATAAAACCAGTGCAGCAAATCTGAGTATCATATACAGTATTGTAAATGGGTTAATATCTAAGAAAGGGGAAATTGGAGATTATTTAAATGAAAATAAACCTGAAATTGTTTGCTTGGTAGAGACTAAATTGCCCCGAGATGTTGATACAAAATTATTTGGATGGAACAATTTTAACATTTGGAGGAAGGACAGAGAAGGTAAGTTTGGGGGAGGTACAGTGATATTAACCCATAATGACCTAAGAGCAAAGAATATAGAAATTGAAAATACCATGGCTGAACTTTTGGGAGTTGTAATAGAGGACAGTTATGGAGAAAAAATGGATGTAATAGTATTTTATATGCCCCCCAAAACTAGGGCATGGACGAAGGAAGATTACGAACAGTTAATAAGAGAATCCATTATTAGGCTAAAAATGTTAATTGAATGAAGAAATAGAATAATATTAATGGGAGATTTTAACTGTAGCGAAGTTGATTGGGAAAGTATGGATGCTGGGAACAGTGAGGAATCATGGGGAAATAAATTAATGGAATTGGTGATGGAAAACATGTTAACCCAATTGATCAAAGAAAACACAAGAATTAGGGGTGACGACAAACCATCCAGGCTCGACCTAGTATTCACAAAGGACCCAAATGATGTGAGGAACATAACCTACCAATGCCCCTTTGGTAAAAGTGATCATCTGGTAATTGAGATGAACGTGGTAAGAGTAAGGGAAGGAGAAAGAGATGAAAAACATAGAGAAAATAGATACAATTATGGGAAGGCAGACTTTGCTTCCCTGAGGAACTCTTTCCAAAATGTAGAATGGAGTAAAATGAATATGATCACCAATGTTGATGAGAAATCTGAGTTTTTGACAGATGTATATAAAACAGGAGTTACTAAGTATGTCCCAAAATTTCCTGCAGCTATGGAAAGGAAGAAAGAATGGTTTAACAACAGATGTAGGATGGCGCAAGAGGCAAGAAGAAAAGCATGGAATAAAATGAGAAGAAGGTATAGTGAAAGGGCTGTACAAGCAGGTAAGAAATGAATATGTAAGGGTACGGAGAGAAGAGGAAAGGAAATACAAAAAAGATATTGTATCTAACTCTAAAAAAGAGCCGAAACTATTTTATAGGTTTGTAAATGGCAAAATGAAAGTTAAGGACAGTATAATATGACTGAGGGATGGAGATGAAACATACGAAAGAGAGGAAGACTTGTGTGAAATAATGAACAACAAGCTGCAGTCAGTTTATGTATTGGAAGACGAATTTAGGGATCCTGAAATGGAACCCATGCTGACGGGAATGGCCAAAATTACAGTTGACATGAATGAGGTGCTACAGCTGATGAGGGATTTGGATGTGAGAAAAGCATTGAGACTAGATGGTGTGGCTGGATGGATCCTGAAGGAATGTGCCGACCAGTTAGTGTGGCCAGTTTATGTCATCATCAAGACCTCTCTTGAAAATGGACAGTTACCTAAAGATTGGAAAAGAGCAAGTATTGTGCCAATCTTTAAGGGAGGAGATAGGGAGGATCCACTTAATCATAGACCTGTGTCACATACTAGTATTGTTTGTAAAATCTGTGAGAAAATTGTTAGAAAAAGGTGGATAAAGTATTTAGAAGAAAATGAAGTGATAACACCAAGACAGTTTGGTTTTAGGGAAGGAAGATCATGTGTTACTAACTTATCAAGTTTCTACAGTAGGGTAATAGATGTCGTACAGGAGAGAGAGGGATGAGCGGACTGTGCCTATCTGGATCTTAAGAAAGCATTTGACAGAGTGCCCTATAGGAGACTGTTGTGGAAGTTGAGGACCTTTGGAGGGGTGCATGGGAACTATTAAAGTGGATGGGAGATTATTTGATAGGAAGGCAGATGAGAACAGTAATAAGAGACAAGGTTTCACAATGGAGAAATGTGACTAGTGGAGTACCCTAGGGCTCTGTCCTGGCCCCAATAATGTTTCTGATATATGTAAATGATTTGCCAGAGGGTTTGAATAGTTACATGAGTATGATGCTAAAATTATGAAACATATTAAATGTATTGATAGTTGTAATGAACTGCAAGAGGACTTGGACAAACTCCACGCCAGACTTGGAAAATGGTTTTAATGCCAAGAAGTGTCATGTATTAAAAATGGGAGTAAGTGAAAGAAGACCACACTGGACATATAAAATGGGCAATGAGATAATTAGTAAAAGAAAGGATGAGAAAGACTTGGTAGTGATTATTCGGGATGACTTGTCACCAGAAAAGAATATAAACAAAATCATTGAGGGAACTTATAGATTATTGACTAACATGAGAGTGATAGTGACCATGATAAGACCAAGACTAGAGTATGTGGCTGTGGTATGGTCACCTCATTTGAAGAAGCATATTGATAAACTAGAGAGGGTTCAACGGATGGCAATGAGGATGATACCATGTTTAAGGGAACTCACCTACGAGGAGAGATTGGAAAAACTGAAGTTACCAACACTGCGCGAGAGAAGGGAAAGAGGTGACTTGATCACGATATTTAGAAATGTAAGAGAATTGGAAAGGGTGGATAGAGAGGATCTTTTTTTGTTGGATGATGGAAGAACAAGAGGTTATGGCTTCAAGTTGAGGAAAAGTAGATGTCTTAATGATCTCAAAAGGTTCAGTTTCCCGAACAGAAGCATAAGTACTGTATTTGGAATGACAGACGAAGAAGTGGTGCAGGCGAAAAACATTCATGTATTTAAAACTAGATTAGATGAGTGTAGATATGGAGACAGGACAACACGAGCTTAGCTCAATTCCTGTATACTACAAATAGGTAAATACACACACACACACACACACACACACACACAAACTGATTATTTTTTACCCGTAAGTTTGAATTTGGCGCGTGGTACCAAACAGCTGTGTTTCCACGCACTTCTTCCCCCTCCCCAGGCTCCCCTTCCCCTCCCTCCAGTTCCCTCTCAACTGCCATCATGAGTAAACAATTGTCGGGATGGCTGGCGGTAATGTTCGTTTTTGTTTAAACAGTCATAATTCACAGTGCTAAGGATTAAGCGCATCTCAACACTGGATTACTGTACATGCTTCAAGAGCATTTTCAACACTGTCAGAGCCTGAGAGGTGGGGTAATCTTTGTAGCAACCACCACAGACATGTAAGTACACTGTCAACTGCCAAATATTTTCCATAATCACTTCTAAATCCTCCTTCTCTGGTTAAATTTTATTTATTTCATGCTTTGTGTCCCATATTTGAGTGCATAGGCTGTGAAAAAGGTGATTTTCATAGTGATTTTCATGTCTGTTACCTACGTTCACTATGCCGTCAGCTGGTGAACATATTTGCCATACTCACTTTACATTGAGTGACAAGCCAAATGGTTTCCTGTAAGCCAGGAAACCATTTACAACACTTGGCGGTAACCATATAACCAAACCATACGTGCTCCCTACGTGTAAACAAGTGGGTTGGTGGAGGGTTAGTGCCCCTTCCCGTAAAAGAAATTCTTAAGTCAAATGGCCACCCCTTATGGGTTTATGGTGTCTGGCAATAGATAGATAGATAGACTTCTAAATCATCATTTTCTGGTTAAATTTTATTTATTTCGTGCTTTGTGTCCCATATTTGAGTGCATAGGCTGTGAAAAGAGTGATTTTCATAATGATTTTCTTGTCTGTTACTTACATTCACTATGCTGTCAACTGGTGAACATCTTTGCCATACTCACCTCTAAATCATCATGTTCTGGTTAAATTTGAATTAATTCATGCTTTGTGTCCATTATTTATGTGAATAGGGTCTTAAATAAGTGCTTTGCATGTCCGGTAGGGAGGTAGGTAGGTGATTTTCTGAGTTAGGTTTGGTTAGGGTCCAAAACTACTGGTGCGGGAGCTTCAGGGTCAATATCCAGACAGAACCAATTTCCGGACATGCCTTTGGCTCTGTTATATCAGATAATGGAGGGATTACTGTATTGATTATTACTGTTCTTCATTATTTTCTCCACCATTCGTCATTATCTTGCTTATTCTCCTTTCTCGCTGAATTACTTGCCTGTCTCTATGTCATAGGCCCGATGTGGTACCTAAGTGAACGGTTGGTGTGGCTGGGCGGTGATGGTGATGTGGTAATGTCGGACACATCACTCAACAGCTCTGCTTCACTCCATACGGCTGCCCTTGGTGTTACACGCTTCACCATTGTACTCCCAGACCTGCATCCCACCCCAGGTTAGTACCAAACATACACTTGTTTCTGTACCTTTTTCACCTTAATACCTTGGCCAAAAATTACCTGCCCTTCATCTTCAGTGCTCAGTTGCAACAATAGATTTACACTAGTGTTTGATGCTGCTCATGAAAATTTACTGGAAAGGATGTAAAGTAGTAATATTACCTTCATCTGCCATTGAGATGTGTAAAATAATCCACAAAAGGACAAAAATATGGGCCATGTTAAGGTGGAAGAACTATAGCAGTGTATGACAAAGCACCATATTCTCATTGTCATGTGAGGATGTGGCACCTCTTTGTAATTGAATTCTGTTCCATATTGCACTTGATAATCTATAGTTTGCCATTAATATCTGTTGAATTTTGACATATGAATAATTTGCTAGAGAATGGTAAGGTTTATCCATCTATCCATCATCCAATCCTACTTTACCCTATGAGGAGCTTAGGAGCCTGGGGCTAGGCAAGTTGGTTCTGACATTTAAGATGAGAGTGACCAGCCTCACTCAACCCTGAGTGGCATTACATGAGCAATAAACCCCAACCACCCGTTGGATATAAACCTTCACCGGCTCAATCCGATTGGAGCGCCGTAATTACCCACTAAACCGCCAGGTGCCAAAATTTGGTTATAAAGTTACCACCCAACGTAGTAAATGGTTTCCTGGTGTACAGGAAACCACTCAGTGTAGAGTCACCCACAGGCAGAAGGAAGAGGAAAGAATGAAGGAAAGGAAGACAGAAGAGGGAGTGTAAAGTCACCCGTAGGCAGAAGGATGAGGAAAGAATGAAGGAAAGAAAGACAGAAGAGGATGAAAGGAAAGAAGGATGGAGGAGAGGAAAGGGCAGACACTCGAGAGCAGCACTACATCTAGTGAGTGGATGGTGAGTGCCGCACCTGCCACATGATAATGGGCAATATAATTTGCTAGAAAAGAAGTGTTACAAAATCTCATTAGCCAGTTTGAATTTAGTTCAGAAGGCGATGGTACCCCTTAGGTTGTTAGTTTTGATGCTGTAAGGTAGTGTTTTATAAAATTGTGGGAGGGGTGTTATGTACAGTGTGTGAAGCAAACCAAGTGTGAGATCAACCCCTTAACCAAAGATGTTATTACTGTATTATTTTTGCTGCTTCCAGATAATTTTTATTTAACTTAGGAGAGCATCCTAATACTGTAGTTAAGATGTCACTGCAGGCTATACCTAGCCTTTGCATTTTGAACCATCCCTTCTGAACTGAACTGCGTTTTTTTATGGTAGCAATAATGGATAAAATATAGATCATCATTTGAAGGGGTCAAAGATAGGTCACTTCAGGGGACATGAGTAGTTAATTGAAGAATTTAACAGCCATATTCTGACTGGAGGTGAAGAATTGGTTAGGAATTCAGAAATCTGATATAAAATGAATAAAAAAGCAAAATAATACACCATATTAAATCCATAGCACCATTTCTTAGCATCCTTACAGTTGTTATGTGGCAATTCAGTGAAATGATTTGCAGTTATGTCAGTTTCATGTAAGCTTTCCCATTGCTGAATTACAATACACCCTTGACTTATGATGAATAAGTGTTAGTCAGTTTTGGAACGTTAAGTGGTTTGTCACATCACGAATCCTTTTTTTCTAGTGAGTTAGTACAAAATCATATAGATGTGTTCTTGATAACATCCATTTCCACTACCTCCCTTCCAGAATATTGCCAAATGAAGTATTACTTGCCATTGGATTGTTAATACCAACTTAGAAGTAGTCATGTTGTGGGAATATTAAAAAATATTAAATTATAAAGCTGGAATGAGTTTACCAGCTGGAGCACACAGGCATCTCCCAGCTTCTGCTTTTGTTAGTGTTCGATCACTGATGCGTTTAGTCACTTATTTTGCATTATCTTCTTTTATTTTAGCTCTTGTCACCCAGCACAATTATTTTAAGTGAATGTTGGGCTAGGTAATTCAGTTAATTTTTTATTTATACCCTCTTGAAGTGTGGGGGAGGGCAATACATCGCTCATTCGCTCATTTTTGAAGGCTCCAACATGCTTGCATGTGTCGGCCTTGGTCACCTAATGGCGGCTCTCCATGCTGCTCAATCTCTGGCAGCCTCCCTATTCAGTCCCTTAACCCTTAAGTCACATTTAATGACCTCATCCCATGTCTTTCTCGGTCTACCCCTCCCAACCCCTCCCCCAATATTAACACCTCTCACCCTCTGTACCCAATTATCCTCCCCCATCCTCTCCACATGTCCAAACCACCTCAGCCTGCCTCTCCTCATCACAACACCAATACACTCCAGTCCCATCCTACCTCTCAACTCTTCTATCGTAAACCCAGCCCCCCCAGGCCTTGCACGCAGGGACGCACTACACATCCACCTAATCATTGTCATTTCTGTACGTTTGAACCTGCTAATATCTTCTTCCTTTACTGCCCAGGTCTCACTACCATACAGCATCACACTCCTAACACATGCTGCATACAAAGACCCCTTAGCACGTAAGGAGAGTCCTCTCAATGTCAGGAGAGGCAACAGCTCCCTGAACTTCTTCCAACCACTTCTCACTCTAGCAACCGAGCTAACTCCAGCCCCACCTCCGGCACCTAACATGTCTCCCAAATAACAAAACTCCTCCACACACTCAAGAGACTCACCTGCAAGTTCAACCCTCTCACGCCTAACAGTCTCCTCCTGCTCTCCCCGACACACCTCACACATGAAATCAGCATTATCTCGCAGTCTACCTCTAATACCACTACATCTCTTGTGCACCCACTTATCACAAACACTGCACAAGATGGAATTACTTCCCACACCCATGTGGCAAACTGCACATGGCCACTCTCCCTCTCCTCTGATTGTACCGCCACCAACCCTAGATATCATCACTTTTGTTTTATCTGCATTTACCCTTAAGCCCTTGTGCCCCATACCATCTCTCCACTTCTTAAATCTTTCCTCAGCCTCCCCTTCATTCTCAGCAATCAACACCAAATCATCAGCATACAACATCTCCCATGGGAGTCCCTCTCTGAAGTCACGTGAGAGGGCTTCAAGCACCATGATAAACAACAAGGGACTCAAAACTGACCCCTGATGCACACCAACATTCACGGGAAACTCATCACTCAAAGCTCCATTCACCCTTACCTGAGTGTGAGCACCCACGTACATGGCCATAACCACCCTAACCAGCCACTCTTCCAACCCTAGCTTTCAGACTTGTACTACACATAAATTCTTACCACATAAATAAATAAATATGTAATTTAAAGTGGCTTGAATTAGTTAACCCTTCCATAGTTCTTTTTCTTTAGCTACTTACCCTGATAAAGAAGGAAAACTTATGGCTGAATGACACCTGTATCAACATTTTTAAGCTAAGGAGGTCCATTTCTCTATGAATTTTTGATGTTTCTCACCAAAAGTGGAGGTTTGAGCAAAAAATAAAATAAATTGGTTGGGATCTGGGGGTTGTGAGTAAAAAAATGGTCTCGAGACTGGGCGGGTTAAAGGCTTTCTATCGAGTCTGGCATAAATCTTTAATTTCCAAACTGCCTTCTTACGGTTTCTGTCCTTCTGTCTGTGCCTTTAGCTTCCTTTCTGGTCGTTCTGTAGCTGCAGTTGTTGACAGTTACTGTGCTTCTTCTAGAGTTATTAATAGTGGTGTTCCTCAGGGCTTTGTCCCATTGCCAACACTTCCTTTTATTCATCAGTGACCTTCTATCCTGTACATCTAACCTTATCCACTCATATGCATATGACTCCACCCTTCACCTTTCCATTCACCTCTCGCTGTGTCCATCTCAATGGTTACTTCAACAAACAAGGGATGAGGCAGTGGCACACCTTATGTATTACTGGCCTCATATCTCTGATTGGGGTAAAAGTAATCTTATTTTGAATGTATCACAAACTCATTTCTTATGTCTGTCAGCCTGACAAAATCTTCTGCAGGAGTACTGTATCTTCTAATTTTTAACAATATCCAACTCAGTCCTGCATCATCTTTAAACATACTTGCTGTTTCATTCTTTTGGGATTTATATTGGAAAGAACATATTACCTCTTGTAAAATCTGCTTCCAAGAGTTTTTTTTTTTTTTTTTTTTTAATGTGTCCGACTCTGGACATAGGCTTCACAGCCTGCTATCAAGGCCCAGCAGTCCTTGTACATACCATACACTTCTACATGTCACCACTTTGGTGCTAACACCCACCGTCCATATTGAATACATGGTAGGGCTGCCTCATACAGGACTGGTGCATTGGTATTAGCGGGGGAATTTTTACGACATGTCGGTGGGTCTTTTGGTAGATCAGTAAAGCCTGATTTAATTAAATTCAAATCCTGAAACTGTTCCCTGCCCTGTCAGGGATTTGAACCAGGGTCCGTTAGGACTGCAGGCCACCTCCCTACTGATCGAGCCACCGCCTCCCCCAGATTAGGTGTACTAAGCCAACTCAGTGCCTTCCTTACCCCTGCACAGTTCTTGATTTTATACATGCCCCTGTGTAGGGTACAACTCTCAGTTGTGGGGAGGCTTCCCACATATAGCACTTCTCAACAAGGCGGAGTTAAAGGCTTTTTGTCTCATGAACTCTCCTCCCCTTGCTGGCTCACTTCAACCTCTGTCTCTTCACCACATTGTTGCATCTTTATCTCTTTTCTTTTGCTACTCCAGTTCCTCTGAACTGTCTGCTTGCATTCCCTCACCACTATGGCAGGCATGTAGTACTGTACCTGTCTAGTAACAAACTCTCATTCCTTTTCTGTCCAACTGTATACAAGAGTTAACTGTTACTTCCAGTCCTTCATGTATGCAACAGGTCAACTCTGGAACTGTCTGCCTCTGTCTGTATTTCCTACTGCATATGATCTCCAATCTTTCAAACAGT
>JAGKTI010004019.1:0-23923 GCA_018397915.1 Birgus latro | reverse complement strand
AAATTCACTGCTTCAACCTTTTTTCTAGCTGTTTTACTTAAGAACCATGCATGGAAAAATTAAATAGCAAGCAGGAAATTATGATTAACATTTAGGGTAATTTTTTAACACATGTACAGCATGATGAAAACAGGTTAGGCATGAAAATCTTTATGGTAACCATAGGTTAGGTTAGGTTAGGTTAGGACCGGACATGAAATTCACATCTTCCACCTTTTTTCTAGATGTTTTACTTAAGAAGCATGCATGGAAAAATTAAATTGCAAGCAGGAAATTATGATTAACATTAAGGTAATTTTTTAAAACATTAACAGCATCATGAAAACAGGTTAGGCATGAAAATCTTTATGGTAACCATAGGTTAGGTTAGGTTAGGACTGGACATGAAATTCACATCTTCCACCTTTTTTCTAGCTGTTTTACTTAAGAACCATGCATGGAAAAATTAAACTGCAAGCATGACATTATGATTAACATTTTTGGTAATTTTTTAACACATGTACAGCATGATGAAAACAGGTTAGGCATGAAGTTAGGGTACTTACGAACAAAAAGCGGCCGTCCTGATGTAATAACCCACTCTATCATCTCAGACTCTGACAGGAAGACGTTGCACCTGACACACCTTTCCAATTGAGAATCACCAGCACTTCTCACCAACACTTTCACCAAGTTTTTTTTTTTTATAACTGGAATCACATCACTTCACTGCACTGTACACAACAGTAAATTCCCGTGTGGTCTAGTGACAATCCCTGGAGAATTTAGTCGCTGTCAGTCCGAGATGAGCAGACGGAGGCGGCGTAGGGGCATCTTGGTGCGACGTGGTGATACACTATCCACTACAGAGGACTCCGAAGATAGACGCAAACTAACATCCAGTGGTGATTCAGCCGTGCCTGATGTGCTGGGCTGTGGATCGGAGCTAGAAGGCCTGTCTTTGTGAGATGATGGTGTGGAGCGAGAGTGGACGACGGCGGGGTTGACTGGCCTGAAAAAACTCTCAATGGTTGATTGACGCAGAGGATGACGATTTTGACGATTAATGATGCGTTGCCTGAAACCTCACACTTGACTCGCCAATTCCAATGACCCCATCTCTCTGCCACAGTCCGGGTGTTCTAGGTAGTCAAGGACAAACTCCACATAGTGCCGGATTGTGCCCAGCCTGGGGATCATTGGGGCAGTTGCAACCTGTGAGGAGTCCGCATCATCATCGCTGTCCTCGTCAGAATCTTCCTGCTGGGTACTGGGACCAGCAACAGTAGATGCGATCTCGGTATCAGACATGATCTGATATCCAGGATCGTCCTTGTCGTCATCCAACCACTCGCGCGCTTCATCGACATCCACATCGTCTCCACCAGTACGAAGCCTTGCATGAAAGTCATCCACGTCAAAACCCAGAAAATCGTGCACCACGTCACTTCCATGAAGTAGGCGAGACCAACCATTTTCTAAAGTCTTGACAGAGACTTCATTCCATGCATTTGCCCAGTTGTAGATGGCAGACTTGAGGGTGTATCGGCGAATGTTTTCGAGTGTTTTTTGTCCTCGCATGTCATGTCCTTCCCTGCGATCGTCCTCGTCCTCGTACACAACCATCACCTCGTCCAAAAACTTCCGTCGGTATAGCCTCTTCGTTGCCACAATCACTCCCTGGTCCATTGGTTGGATGAGAGCAGTTGTATTAGGTGGCAAAAACATACACCTGATGCGACCATTCTCTGCCACCAACTCCTTGTCTGACGGATGCGCAGGTGCATTGTCAAGAATCAGGAGGGCCTTTACCTGGTCTCGTCGGATTTTCAGTGTCTCCGTCTGATAACGAATGACCTCCTTAACAAAGTGTCGGTGGAACCAATTCTTGAAGATCTTGGTTGTGAACCAAGCCTTCAGAGAATGATACCACACGACAGGAAGGGCATTCATTAACCCACGAAGGCACCTAGGCTGCTTTGCACGGCCTACAATAACGGGCTTGAGCCGGTGCATGCTGTTAGCATTGGCACAGCACAAAGCAGACACACATTGCTTCGAGAGGTTGGGGCCAGGTAAACGCTTCTCCGTCTTCTCAGCGAGAGTGTTTGTGGGTATTGAACGATAAAATGGGCCAGTTTCGTCAGCGTTGTAAACTTGACCAAGAGTGAGGCCCTCCCTATCAATCAAGCCATTCACCTTCTGCCGAAACTGTTCTACTCCTTTGTCGCTAGCGTCCAGAGCTTCACCATGGGTCTTACGGTTGGTAAGTCCGGTGTCGTAACTTAAACGCGAAGAGCCAACCTTCAGATGCCTTGAAGTCTGGGGCGTCGTGTAGCCTTGCGAACTTTTCAGCAGCAGCTTTCAGCTCCGTTCCACGTACCAACACACCAGCAGCTCATTGTTGTCGATACCAAATCAACGTGGAGCGGTCAATGTCTGCATACTTAGGAGTAAACATCACCTTCCTCTGCACGTTTCGTCTGGTCTTCGATGCGAAATCAGCCGTGTACTGCTGTAGTTTGTCTCGGGACTTCTTGATATCAAACAAGGTGGAGCGAGAGAGGTTGAACTCACGTACGATGCGCCCTGTTGACCAGCCAGCGTCCACCTTGTCCCATATCTGCCTCTTCTTCTCCAGAGTCAGAACCACTCTCTTCCTCTTCTCAGGAGGCGGGGCCATCATCACACACATGATGAAGAAGGAGAAGAGCAGTATCAAGCACTGTAGGAGGTAGGTTATCACCACAAAAGCAATCACTTCGGCCGCCATTTTCGGAGTTGTTCACGAGGGAGGAGGGGAGTGGGTAATGGTGACTGATAGTGGCGTCACGAGTGTAAACAGAGGGGATCGGCGCGCGTGGGAAATTCAAACTGACGCGGTCCCAAAAAATCGAAAACTAATCGATTTTTTCCGAATCTTTTGGCATTTTGGGGGTTGGGCAGCCCAGAATGTCCAGTCAGTGAGTATGTCTGGTTACTGGATGTCCGGATATTAGGGAGATTACTTAAAAACTGCCGCACACGGGATGTCCATGTAAAAAAACACTGACGCAGTGAATGGGTTAACATTTGTGACAAATCTGAAGAACATTACACCAAATCGCATGAATGTTTATGCATTCAAGTGATGTTGGTGTTGACATCAAAGTTGCCATTGTTTTGATTTAATCATCATTTCATGGATGTTTAGATTACTAGGGGTATAAATGAATAAGGTATTCATGTTACATATATTTGTCATTCAACAGTAACCAATTATATAATGCAACTACAGAATCACAAAGAATTATTACACTTCGCTTCCTTGGAATGTGAGATTCGCTGTCACTCGAACAGAGCATGTGGTGAAAACTTTGGTTCATATGCCATTTAACCTCTTACCCGCGGGCCGTCACTACCATGACGCTCGTTACATAAGTACTGTACCATACCATGGGGCGTCACTTCTGTGATCCAGGGAGTTTTTACATCGCCAGGGCTTTCAAATGCGGTTTTGTATCATCTATCAATACTGCCAGTGTGTAGCTATATGCAGCGCTGCTAATACCGCTAGTAATCGCATCCAGTGTTATCAATAAAGCCATTTTTCTGTGTTTGCCTTGCCTCCCAACCACCCCTCCCTTACCCCCTCCCCTGCCTAGCTACAGCCTTGCCGCGCAACGCAACTCCCGGCTGGTTTTTGCCATTTGCTTTTTCCATTGAAATGTGCCCTATGCCCTATTCTCATACTAAAAAATAGGTTAAAAAAAAGGAAAAGGCTAACTGACACTGCCATTGGCCATGAAGTAGCTAATTTATCACTTGGCAACACCCCACGTGCACTTGGTCACTAATTTTTCCTGTTCATTACCCATCGAAATGTCCCTTATGACCTATTCTCATTAAAAAAATATATATATATTTGAAAAAAAAGGGGGGGAGGGAATGGCTAAGTGAAACTTTCATTGACCTGAAAGTAGCTAATTTATCTTGTATTGTCTAGATTTCCTGCTATCCCCACGGAAGCGGCACAGCACGGTCCAGCCATCCCCACGGGTAAGGGGTTAACTGACACTGTATTTCCTGATCCATGCTGACATTGTATATAAGTGTAATATGAGTCATGCCTATTCACTACATTTTATGCTGCCGATAGGCAACAGAAACATTAGTCACGGAAACACACCCTTACGTTAAGTTAAAATCCTAATTACTTTATTGACAGTGGTCATGAGTGACAGACCAAATTGCTGATATTTCGGAGGAGTGATAAGATAATATAACGTCAGACGGTCTGATAGCGGTACAGTTCTGTTTTCTTTATACTCTCTCATATCATAAGAATGCAAACATTCTTGTTATAGACACATTTTACTATATAAGAACATAGTTAGTGATGAATGATAAAGGAAATAATTTTAGGCAACAGTATGATCCACACGCCACTAGAGTGAGTTCAGCCTGTTCATTCATGGAGGTTCGCATGAGCTGTTCATTCTTCAGAGAGAGTTGCCAGATACCTTCACAAGCCATACAGAATGTGGGGCAGAATATTCTTCCGCAACTGTACGTCGCACCTACATGTTTTCCAACATGTGAAGTATGTCACAATTATCGGATTAAGCCATTCCCTAAGGTGCCTCCATATGGAGGAAGTGAAGCAAAAAATATTCTAATCTGTCGCAGCAAACTAAAAAGGAAGAAGGCAATCTTGTAGGTCCTTGGGGCTGATATACATTTCCTGCATCACCATGAAACAAGCCTACAACTAAAGACTCAGTTGTCACACCTGTATGGTAAACAGAAGTGAAGCTTTTTAAGTGCATTGGGCCGCCGTGAATAAACATTTCGGAACACTGATCTCACTTCCCAACATCATCGTTCGAATGTTTTCCATCATACAGAAAAATGTTATTATAAGTTTTGACAAAGAATTTCATTGGCTTTCTAATGAGGTGTGTCCGGTTGTGATGCGATTAGTAGTTTTTGAGAAAATAGCCAAAAACTAAAAGCCATTTTTGTTAAAAAATTGATTTTTGTTTAAGGAGGTATACTGCAGAAGTTTTCTCACACACCTTACGTTTTTATTACATAATCTTATGTAGAATTTCATGAGCTTTCTCAGGGGCTCTTCAGAAATTTGATACGCCTCATAGTTTCCGAGTAAATCGCAAAAAACTACAGGGTACTCACGGCTGCGGTGCACTTTCATCATGCATGCACAATAACCGCCTATGTAAAAACAACTTTTCATTAGAGAAATTACATGATATTTATCATGGTTCTTACAGAAAATTGATACATTCAATAATTTTGGAGTAAATGGACGACAAAGAAACAATACTCTTCCTCGCCTGCGAGATAAAAACGCCCAATTTCCCTGCCTCACGAATACCTACATATTTTCGCTCGTTAGGTTTTATCATTTTTTTTTTTTACTCAAATTATACACGTGAACTATCACAAGCTTTTTGATAGTGCTCTCAGAAACTTGACATGACCACTAGTCTTTTTGCTAGGTACTAATACTGAAGCTGAATTTTCTTCCAACACTTATGTGTATATGTAAAAAACAATACTTATTTGTGAAAAAAATGTAGAAATGTAGAAATAGGTCAATATACAAGTCAATAAAATAAGGATAACCCACTTGTTCCAGAGGTGTTGAGCTGCTGGAAGGAACTTGAATGCACTGAAAATGAGTTTGGTAGTGTGTGTGTGTGTGTGTGTGTGTGTGTGTGGTGCATTCTCTTTTCCTTGAACTACGTTTGTCTAACAAATGCGATGCACATAATAGATTTCTCCACGAACATTCGCTGCACGACATACATATATAATGTCATATCTGTGTCCCTGTGTGGCGTATTTTCTTGTCTCTGATCATTACGTAACTTTCCGCTGTCAGTCAATGCACGCAATATTTCTCAGTGAACACTCACTGCACTATTTTATATGTATATTTCACACTGAACCATATGCAACATAAAACACTATCACATGATTCCATCCCGGCCTCCTCTGTTATTCCCTTCCTTACTGTATGGTGTACGAGAGTGCCTGTTCCCTTAGCAACTGATGCATATGTCTATGTATCTCTATGGCATAACATAATGCCTGCTATGGTAGGTCAGTTATTTCATTAATCCAGGCACTATTTGTTTCACAGATATAAGTAATGGCTTCCCTATAAGAGTAAAATACATCATTTACGGGCAGGGTGAGAGTGAAAACCCCGCTATAACAAACCAGACTCCTGCCTCTAGGCCTAACGGCTGATAACGGGCCCCAGTGCTTTACAAACAATGTATCTGTGTTCAACAGACACAATCACTTCACACTATAGTCAAAAACACTGTACAATCACAACATTTCAATAATGGCTTCAGCCTCGGGTGGAAGGGGGAAAATGGCAGATTTAAAGGGACAGTGCAACACGGCACGACCCTGCTGTCTGGCTGCTAGTGGAGCACTGAGATTCTATCACTACGTACAACTACATATGAGCCATTGCAGTGTTGCCAAGGTCTTACCTCGGGTGGGACACGTTGCTAGAAAGCACCAAAATTTGACGCAAATCGACTGAAAACTTTTTTTTTTCCCCCAGGCGATTTGCGGCTGTGTGCTTCGACACACCACACCACATAGACTGCAAATCGTGGTTCCGTGCCCGAAAGGGTTAAAATGAAAGATGTTACAGATTAAAAGACACAGCAGTAAGTACGTGCTTTTGCAATGCAAGAGTTCATACTCGTAAAGTCATGTTTTTGTCCTCTTTAGTGCCTAATGTAAGTAAAATCTGTCATACCTCCTTGCAACTGTAAATAAGTTTGCATCACTGGGAGTAAAGTAGCTAATTATAATTATTATAAGCGAGAAGACAAGGAGTAAAGGCAGAATGGTCTTGCTGCTACTGCAGGTAGGGTATTAGCCTACTCGTATTACTAAGAACAGTTTCATTGTTGTGGCATCCTTATTGTTGCTATATCATCACCATAGCATATGAAAATAAAGTAGTGTATTGCAGTCACAAGAATTTTCCTTAACTGGTCTTAGAAAGTAGAGCATTTGTATTTGAAATCCTGGGAAGCAAATACATCAGGAACACAGGATCATACTATGTGCCGTGTGCGGAGTAATACATTACACATTCATTCAAATCGGGAAACGTATCTAAGTGTTATCTTCTAAAATATCAATGCCTCGTGTTATTCATTTTACATAATTTTTAGTGTGATATAGTATAAAGTATTTTATTTGATATGACGTGATCAAGGCACAGAATTTTTATATTAGATCCACAAAGTTTTCATTGAACATATGGCGGTACAGAGTGATCGAACCAATCTGAAACTCTGCCATCACTTCTTGGGGCGACTGTACAAGACAAGCCTCAGAGATGTGTTTACTAATGTCAGGTTCAAAATACTGTACACTAATGATAATTCATTCATATCTTACCTTCCCTCTGCTCCTCTATGAGACATGAAAGTGAAGTATGGTATTTGTGTTAACTGAAATACACTGCACTTACACTATAGTACAAAAAAGCACCAAATATAATGTATATGGAAATGTAATTACTATAATGATGAGAATGCAACAATACAGTTATGAAACTATACTTCAAAGCACAAAAGATGCTGCTACATAAAAGATGCATCCTAATAAGAGATGAAGATATTTTGGATAAACTATCTGGTTCAAGTCCAACCCCAACACACTAGCTGCATGTCCACAACCAAACAATTTAAGTACCTGTTTTTTAGAATGTACATTCTGCAGTACTCAACTTTTATAAAAAATAATTATTATAGTGTCATCTACACTGACTGGAAAATAAGGATTACAAAAACAGAATATATTTACTAAATACAAATTGCACACTAGCTCAAGCATCTGCAAGGTGTTGTTTACAATACTGCCGTTTCCATGACTTAAATGTAGTGGCTGACTTGCAAATGACTGACATGAAAGAGCAACTCTACTAAACACAATTAAACTGTGTTTTCTGAGTCTAAGGAACAACTGATTTGTAGGGTTGCGGGACACCACTTCTATATCAAAGCAGAGCTGATCCATCTCATCCAATACTGTACTGTATACACTTAAAATATAGATTTACAATTCATGGCTTTTGTTTTTCACGTACTTACACTTGCCACTATTCATCTATGATCTTTATTCAAATAAGCACCAAATTGCACCATGAGAATTTTCATTACTATCCCGCATGCATTTCCACACACACACAATTGTTTGTGGCATAACAAGTCTTTGGCCTCTGTTTTCTTTGTCTCCACAGTGTAATCACAAGTAAATTGGACTGCAAACTTTGCTTTTGATGCTGCATTATGGACACAAAAAGCATCCCTGACATGCCTCAGTCATGATTAGTACGGTACAGAGAAAAAAGGAGATGCATTAAGTTGAAGAGATTGCCTTATCTGATGAACTCAAAAGTGGTATGAGTTATGCATTATGCAGTACAGCACATAACACAGCTGAATCAATGGTGCACTACAATGAGGAAAAAAGAAATAGAAGGATTCCAGCCACTGTTTATGCAAGTGTCTTACTTGATACTAAGGTGTGACAGCAGGTGATAATATTTTCAAAGTGGAAAAAAGTCCTAACTCCCTGGATAGGATCTAAACCGACAAGAATTAACAATGATACAAAAATAAAAAAAACCATGACAAAGCATTTGATCTCTACAAGCACTTCTCTCTGGATGTTGTAGCTGTTAAGTAACCCCAGTCTGTCTGGCTGTGCAGACCATTCCCAGACACTGAATCATGTTCCCTTGCTTTAGACAATGCCTTACCACACTGAGACACAGGGAAGGGAGTGTGGAGGTTTGGTACCCAGATGGATGCCATTAAGGTAAGAAGGGTACCACAATAGGCTTCAAATTACCCCACTCTTTGGTTATATGGTAACTGTCCAACATTGTAAATGGTTTCCTAGGTTACAGGAGATCATTAGGCTTGTCTCTCAGCACACAGCCACCTGAAGTGGAAGTGAAAGGAAGAGTACCAATGATCAAAGTTAATGGGTTAAATACGAAGAGAGGACAGCAGACACACAAAAACACTTACAATGGTAAAGGAAGAACAGGCAACAACAGATCATGTGAGTGCATGATGGTTACCACCATCTACTACCACTTCTCTCTCTCTGGTAAAGAAGGAAAGCGCTTCTCCTGATGATAAAAGTTAATAACGGTGGTTACTGCTCCTCCTAACACTGAGAGGGCTCTTCTTCTGTGCTAAGGAGTCCGTGGATGCAACATGCATAAGGACTGTAATGCTATACAGTAGTGAGACTCAGGTAGAAAAGAAGTAGGATATTTGTAAGCTCAAAAATACAGAGATGATCATGATTAGATGGATGTGCAGTGCACCCTTAAATGCAAGATCTGGGGGGTTAGGATGGCAAATGACGAGCTGAAAGGAAGGATGAGACTTGAATGCATTTTGTGATGAGACAGGGTAGATTATGATGTTTTGAGGATGTGGAGAGGACGGAGGATGGCAACTGGGCACACAGGGTGAGAGGGGTTAATGATGAGGGTACAGTTACAAGAGGCAGACCGAAATAGACCTTGGACAAGGACTTTGAGTGTGACCTCACAGATAAGGGACTGAACAGAGAGGTTGCACAAAACTGTGCACCACGGAGAGTTGCTATTAAATGACCAAGGCCAATTTGCAGGTGGTAAAAAATAAAAAACAAAACATGGCTAGTATGAGGTGCTAAGAACTTTTAGAGAGGCATGCCCTCTATAACATACACATGAAAAGAGAATCTGCCTCAGGTGATCCTAAGACAGCCTGGGCCTACCCAAGTAAATTTGTTAAACTCATCAGAAACAAAAAATGCAAACCAAAGCAGGAGTTTAATTATGAAACTGGGTTACACAGGAATAAAATACCAAGCTAGACCAAAACATCTAAAAAGAGAAAAAAGCGCCATGGCATTTAGGATGGCAAAATGGCTTAAAGATTCAGTGTCAGTAAAGCCGTATATCCATACCAGGCTAAGATAAAGCTTCCCTATCTCCTAACTGCTCCAGCTGAAAAGAAAAAAAAACATTACAGTAAGTCAACACACCTAAGGTCACATGCAGTCAATCCCATCTCTGTCTGACCATATTTTTCCAATAATGACTTCAAACAAATGTAAAAGTAAAGTGACATTATGCAAAATTACAAAAAATGAAAAAAAAAGTGTGCTCAGCATCCAACAGAAAATGGACACAGTATACTTTAAAAATTCTGATTGTCAGGGGAAATTTAGTATTTCAAAGATATAAGTGTATAATTCAAAAGATTAATGTGATATTGTATAATTCGAGTATACAATATATAGCTATGTGTGCTAGGAATGACTATCGAGTCATTTACTACGAGAGAATAGACTCGTGAAATCAAGCAGCGATTTCACTTTATGCTGGCTTACTTAGCCAATTCTCTAGAGTTGAGAATCTATAGACTTTCTCCCCTTAACATTCAAAAATGATAATAATAAAGATAAACAGGATCTTGGCTGAGCCAAACTCCTAGCTAGCACAACGGATTTAAGGATTAATGCAAAAGCTGGTTTAAGTACCAGTCGTGATTTAATACAAAGAGTTGTGCTAACGTGGAGTAGCAAAACTATATTAAATAAGTGGGAAAATTAAACACGACTGTTACATTTAACAAAGCTAAGAAAATGAACTGTAAATTTATTGAATACAAGCAAATAAATTTACGTTACATGACTCCAATTCAAATCAAAGGAAGGGAAATGCACTCACTCACTCAGACAGACAGCTAAATATCTCAAAAACTTAAACCTAGGAAAACAAGAAAATACTAATCGGTATAGATGAGACTGTGCTGTAGTCGATCACCAAGAATTGGTGGGAGCTCGGGAACACACGCCGATACAAGCTGAGATCTGAAATCGCTAAGAAATCACTCAAGCCTTTCAAGGCGTACCACGACGCGCTGTGTCTACAGACAGACTGAGCTCTGATTTTAATACACAGCGCGACGAGCGTGTGAAGGGGCGCGGCCGGCGTGTAACGGCTCAGAGCGGGACCGACAATTCAAAAATTATCGCTCAGAGGAACGCACCACCCGCACACAAAAACAATCACTCGCAGGAGAATGACGAAAGTTTTGACAACTTGATGCGAATACAAGCACGCGAGCGGACGGTTTGAGAGAATGAGCGAAACATCGTACATTTCATAATAATTCTAATTTGTTCCTCCGGCAAAATCACTCGATGTCACAATTTACTTTACATGATTTTATGATGCAGAAAATTCGTGACACTGATAAAGGTCTGTGCATGAACAGATTTCATAGCGAGTCTGATATAGGACCAACCACCATTTACAACTTACAGAAATAGTGCGAGAAATTTTCTGTTGATAGTGGGAGTGAAATGGTCATATCCAAAAAGAAAAAATCACAGGGAAGCCAAATCAGTCAGTCTGGACAAACCTGTTACTGAATTGCTTAAGATGTGCAGACAGAAAGGTGTGTGAGAGTGTACTTGAACCAATGATCAGTGAAAAAATCAAAAAATTCTACACTGACCTGAAATACTGTATCTCCAAGAATGTAAATTTTCTAATGGCTGGCTTCTAAAATTAAAAATTTGGCATAGCATTCTTTTTTTTTTACTAAAACTTCAGTCCAATGCCTTATATCATGCTTGCTTACTCCAAATGATTTGAGTGGGGATGGAAAAGACTTTTCAAACAGAAAGGGTTAGATATAGCCTTCATTAACTCCAGTCTCTCCTAAGCTGAATTAAATCAGGTGGAGGCTGGAAGAATAAACATGTCTGAAATGATCTGTAATTATGCTGATGAACAGTAATCATGGCAACCTCCACAAGCCATCAACTGAGTGCTAATATTACTCACATTCCTGACACTATTACTTTTACTATAGACTTCTATTTCAACTCTGTCACTCATCAACCCTTTCAAGTCAGTGTCTTTAAATATATAATATACTGAATATACATCCATATATCGTCGTCGTCATCAGCCACTCCCGTCCACTGCAAGACCGGCCTATCCCTACCGAAGCAGGGATGATACAGCCATGTATCTTTACCTAGTGGCTTAGGCTGTCTGGTAGAGACTGTATCTAGGGTGAGAAGTGCTTGTGAGTGTAATTGCTGTGTTGTAGCTTTGGATGTGTGTGTAGTCTGTGAACCAAATGTAATTGGCCCGCGTTAAGCCGACTGGGTGCAAGCATACTAGTATGTGACAGTGGTTCAAACACAGCACCCTTTGTGTCTGCCAAGTGGTCAGTAGCTTGGTGAACATTTCCCAAAGTTTTTACAACTTTGGCAGGAGGCGAACCCCTGCCCACCAGCGTGCAAGATACACACTCTGCCATCGTACCACAGAGGCTCTATACATCCATATATATATATATATATATATATATATATATATATATATACAGTAATCCCTCCAATATCCGACGTAATAGAGCCAAAGGCATGTCCGGATATTGGTTTTGTCCGGATATTGGTCCTGAAGCTCCAGCACTGGTTTTTCATGACCCTAACCTAACCTAACCTAAATCAGAAAACTACCTTCCTACCTCCCTACTGGACATGTATAGCACTTATTTAGGTCCCTTTTCACATAAATAATGCATACATAGCATGAATTTATTTAATTTTAACCAAAAAATGATGATTTAGGGGTGAGTGAGTCATAGGAGCTCAGAACTTGCCAGCATAGTATAAGTAAGTATCGGACATGGAAATCATCTTTTCTCACATTTCATGCACTAAATTATTGGATACAAAGCATCAAATACAGTAAATGATGTTAATTGCTACCAGAAAAATGGTTAGGTTAGGTTAAGTTAGGTTAGGTTAGGTTAGGTTATGACCGGACATGAAATTCACTGCTTCAACCTTTTTCATGGCTGGTGCACTTAATAACCATGCATGAAAGAATTAAATTAAAAGCAGGAAATTATGATTAACACAATGTTAGGTTAGGTTAGGTTAGGACCGGACATGAATTTCACTGCTTCATCCTTTTTTCTAGCTGTTTTGCTTAAGACCCATGCATGGAAAAATTAAATAGCAAGCAGGAAATTATGATTAACATTTAGGGTAATTTTTTAACACATGTACAGCATGATGAAAACAGGTTAGACATGAAAATCTTTATGGTAACCATAGGTTAGGTTAGGACCGGACATGAAATTCAATGCTTCAACCTTTTTCTAGCAGGTATACATGGCGAGTGGTGAGAAGAGAGGACGGGGGAATGAATGAACGGAAGGCAATGATTGACTATGTGTGTGTGGATGAAAGGATGAGAAGCTGTATAATGGATGCAAGAGTATATAGAGGTTGGGGGAGTGGACTTTCTGACCACCACTTGGTGGTGGCCAGAATCAGAATCCAAACAAGATGGAGGAAGAGAAGAAGGGAAAGACAGGAGGAAGTATTTGTTACAAGGAGGGTAGAAAAGTTACAAGAGGATGGAATAAAGGCCGAATATAGAAGGGAAGTGGAGGAACGATTGGGTAAATATAGATTGGAGCAGATGGGGGACGTGGAGGGTGTGTGCAAGGTATTCACAGAAGAAATCTGTGCAGCATGTGAGGTGGTGTGTGGGGTGAAGAGGAGACGAAAGGGGGTTCAGGGAACAGCATGGTGGACCGAAGAGGTGAGAGAGGCTGTGGCACAAAAGAAGAAAGCATATAATGAGTGGATGAGAAACAGGGGCAACGAAGAAGCTGAGAGACGGACGAGAGAGTTATATGTAGTGAGGAGGAGAGAGGTGAAAAGATTAGTAAGAGAGAGTAAGAAGAGAGTGGATGAGGAATTTGGAAGGAATTTGAGTGCAAAGTGGAGGGAATGTAAGAAAATGTTCTGGAAGGAGGTAAAGAGAGCTAGACAGGGTGCCAACGAAGGCAGTGGGGGTGTGAAAGATAAAAATGGTAGATTACTAGTGGAGAAGGGAGAAAAAGTAAACAGATGGAGAGAACACTTTAATGAACTGTTGAACATAGAGAATGAAAGTAATGCAAGTATAAGTGGCTGGGGAATGGCAGGGAGAAGGAGGGTTGTGAGAAGAGAGGAAGAAATCACCAGGATGGAAGTGGTGGAAGCAATGAAGAAAGTTAAAATGGGGAAAGCCCCAGGAATTGATGGAGTGTGTGGTGAAATGCTGAAGCATGGGGGAGAGATAGTAATAGAATGGATGTGGAAGGTGTGCAGATTGGCTTGGGAGGAGGGTAGAGTCCCGGAGGATTGGAAGTCAGGTATAATTATTCCTCTGTACAAAGGAAAAGGGGAAAAAGCAGTGTGTGGTAATCATAGGGGCATTTGCCTTCTCAGTGTAATAGGAAAAATATATGGTAGGATACTTATTGACAGAGTTAGGGAAATTACTGAGGAATTAGTTGGAGAAGAACAAGGAGGTTTTAGGAAGGGAAGAGGTTGTGTAGACCAGATATTCATTCTTAGATCCGTAGTGGAAAAGTTTCTAGAGAAGGGCAAGAAGTTGTATGCAGCCTTCATGGATCTGGAGAAAGCATATGACAGGGTGGATAGACAAGGTTTGTGGAAGGTATTAAGAATATATGGAGTGGATGGGAAGTTGTTGAAGGCAGTGAAGAGTATGTATGAGGGTGCTAAGGCTGCAGTGCGTGTGGATGGCAAACTGAGTGAATCTTTCCATTTGAAGGTTGGATTGAAACAAGGATGTGTCATGTCTCCATGGTTGTTCAATCTGTATATGGATGGGGTTATAAAAGAGATACAAGGTCGGGCAGTGGATGTTGGAGCGGCCCTAGTGAGAGAGGGCAGTGTTTGGAAACTACCTGTACTGTTGTTTGCAGATGATACTGTGTTGTTGAGTGAAGACGAAGGGGAGCTGCAAGGCTTGGTAGATGAGTTTGGGAGAGTGTGTAAGAAACGGAATCTAAAGGTGAATGTGGGGAAGAGTAAAGTGATGGTCTTCGAGAGAAGTGAAGCCAGTGAATGTACAGTGAGATTGGATGGGAAGGATATGGAGAATGTGAGTGAATTTAAGTACTTGGGCAGTGTGATGAGTAAGGATGGTAGTCTGGAGGGTGAAGTGCTCGAAAGGGTACAGCAGGGAAGGAAGGTTGCTGGTTCGTTGAAAGCAGTGATAAGAAACAGGGAGGTGAGCATGGAAGTGAAAAAGTTGTTACATGACAGTATTGTGATACCAACTCTGACATATGGAAGTGAAGCTTGGACCCTGTTGGAAGGACAGAAGTCAAGAGTGAGAGCAGTGGAAATGAGTTATCTGAGAGGAGCATGTGGAGTCACATGGAGAGACAGACTAACAAATGAGGAAGTGAAGGAGCGTTGTGGTGTGGTTGAGGACGTGATGGGAAGCGTTAGGAGAAACACGTTAAGGTGGTTTGGGCATGTGGAGAGGATGGAGAGTGAAAGATTGACGAGGAGAGTGTATGTGAGTGAGGTGGAGGGGGCGAGAGGGAGGGGGAGGCCGAGGATGAGATGGAGGGATGGAGTGGAGAGGTATATGAGAGAGGGGGGTGTGAGTTGGGAGCGTGGTAGTGAAATGGCAGGGGACAGAGTAACATGGAGGCGATTTGTTTGTGGCCACCCCGTTCGGGATTGAGGCGTCTGGCAATAGATAGATAGATAGAATTCTGTGACTCCTTTTTCTTGCTCATCACTATGTGTGCAAACTTTTTCCAGTTTATTCTGTAGGACTTTAATCTCTCTCTCTTGCTCTAAGGTCCGTTCCTGCAGCTGTCTAATTACTTCCCATACCTTTTTTAACTCCAGGACATTCCTTTCCGCCATTTTCTATACTCCTCCTATTCTTGTTTGGTTCAGCTTATCACTTCCGTTATTTACATCAACATCGGTGAAGCCTTCAAATTCCCCCTCGCCAGTTGTAAACAATCTTCCGTCTCTCTCCGCCATGATTCAAACATATGGAGACTTTTTTTTTCACTATATCTTGTATTTAATGGCCGAAACCTGCGTTTTTTTTTAAACTAATATCCGACAGGACCACCACTCACGCTCTCAACCACATAATCACAATAGGTTGGTCTTCTTTTCGCCGCTGATTCAGCGATTATTTCCCCTCGATCCAGGAGCAGGTCCTCTCTCAGCGACCCAACCGTGTGAGTCCTCATATACGTTAGTGAGTTAAATTGGTGATATTTCCCCTGATCCCTCTTGTATTGAATAATGAGATCGCTGCTCCTCTCCCTATCGTTAACCAGTCGAGAGGTTTAGCCACTGCCTAACATCTGTTCACACTAAATTCCCCCCCTTCTTTAATTCATGTAATCGGCTGGTCCATTTGAATACTGGGTCTAGTTTCTATATAATTTTTAAGTTATTGTACATATTTAGTCTTAGGAGAATAATCTTTGGTGCTAATTTTTTCAGGTTTCTTCCCGAAGAGTCTGTCAGAAACCACAGGATTAACATATCCATGTGTATCAGTATTATTTGAATATTAATTTAGTTTGTAAATATTCATATTCCTGGAGATATAGACCCTGATTATACTTTGTCTGTTTGTTCATTCACAGTTCGAAGAGTAATCTGTCCTTCAATTCTTAATACAGTAAGACCTCACTATAACGGACTAATTGGGGCTCAGGCCAGTCCGAAATATGCGTTTTTCCGATAAAAGCGACATCCGGACTTACCCCTGCTAATCCGGACTTTTTCCGATATATCAGACATTAGTCCGGATTTTTTCAGTAGTTTTCACCACCATTGCAGTATTGTACTGTGTTTTACCTTCACTACATTAATCAAATGGTATAATAATACTGTATTGTGCACCGAAAAACATGTCTTTTACTTGTCTCATTGTGGTGAACATAGCTGAAGTTGTCAGGCAGTCCGGACTGATTCTGGTTATATCGGACTTTTTCCGATATATAGGAGTTTAGTCCGGTAGCTCCTCGAGTCCGATAAAAGCGAATTCCGGTGTACTGAAATCCGTTATATCGAGGTTTTACTACTACTTAGTAAATCTTTGGTTGTCATTTCGAGTTTAAATTTTGCTATCCTCTAAGGTTGGTACAGAGGAGACTGAGTGGCCTGCAAAGGGTACTAATATCTACCTGCTCAGGGACTGTCAATAAGATCACGCTACCCCATTTCCTATAATCTCTAGTGTCAATAAGATCACACTACACCATTTCCCATAACCTCTAAAGTGTCAATAAGATCATGCTACCCCATTTCCCATTATCTCAAAAGTTCTGATTGTTACACTGGTGACTAATCCCCATCTTTACACTGACAACTAACTCTCATCATTACACTGGTGGCTAAAGGGGTGGGAAAAGATATTGTTGTGGTACCGAATGAATCGAAATAGAATCTCACAATAACAGTACACTGGAGCCCCACTTAATCTCGCGATATTTCTGGAATTAATGATCTTTAATTTAAAGCTCCTGGAGGATGAGCAAAAGTATTCTTCACCAATAATAGAATGAATATCGACAATGGAAACACAACTCTGTGTATTTTGTGGCTTGGTCTAGTGAACGGAGGAGTAAGATGGAAGATAAGTTGTTAACGGAAATTAGGGGTCACATGTCAAGGAGAACAGAGTGAGACCGTATAGAAATATGAGTTAACTCCCTCTCTTAATCCCATGAGCTGGTGAGATAATATGAAATTTCAAATTAAAGAGGAGGAGAAACTTTCACCAAGATTTACTTAGTGGACGAATTAGACAAGTTAGAAGCTAAACAGTCCCCCACGAATCCATTCTATCCTCTATTTTCGAAACCTCTTCCAACAATGAAAGTAAAAGGGAGCCTCACAAAGCCTCACGATATTCCAATTCTGGAACTCCACCAGTTACAGGGTATCGATGCAGCAGCATGTCTGGAAATGTATTTTGAATTAGATGAACAATGTGATTCTGATGATGTGATGCACATGCAGATTGCAAAGGGTAGAGTGGGCCTTGAACTGGCCATTTTCATTCATAATAACCAGACAAAGCATTGAGTAGTCTCATGGTCAGCACTTAAGGAATTTCTTTGAATGGAGTTTGCCATCGAAGTCAGTATTGGTAGGGCTTGGCAGGAATTAGAATCAATGTGATAAGATTGAAAAGAGTCACCCCAAGCTTTCACGCACCGTTTCATCTGCCAGCATGCGGCAATAGAACATAAATTCCCTTAACGAAAAGTTCCACAACCGCAACAAAGCATCATTAAAGAAGTTCCTAGATAGAGTTGAACATGAAAGTCAAGTGTTGGAAGTAAGTCAGACCCCTCATGTCAATGTGGTACCTGCCGAGAATAATGTCAAGGGAAGTAAACTCGAGAATCAGCCATCGCCATCCACCTTTGAGAACCAGACAGATCACTCGAGTCCAGATGGACCGAAAGACGAAATGGAAGAATTAAAACACCAGGTCTGCGAGCTCAAATCTAGCCTAGTGCGAGTGAATATTTGAAAAGGGCAACTTAGCAATTCCAGAACATTTTGCGGTAAATATTGTGCCCACTGTTTAGCTTCATCACATAGTCACATAGGTGTTGGCAGAAACTCCACCTGGACATTGTTTTGACTGGCGCAGACCTGGATGTCGTCGTGAAGACCATGGGTGTCCTGGACGTAATTATAAATCTCCAGAACAAAACGACTCCAAATTGAAAGTTTCACGAGAGCCACCCCAGAGATTATGACTAACTGGTGGTCATACATCCCCCACCATCAGTGTAGTGATAAATGGAAAGAGAGTAGACACTACAGTTGATACTGGGAGTAGCTACACTCTAATTAAGGAATCAGCTGTCCAGTGAATCGGGGGAGAAGTAAATACACGGCAAACCCCGCCTCGTTTACAAGGAGTCACAGGTGCCCCTTTGAGAATTTTAGGAATGCTGCAGAGTTGGAGATGAGAAGATCCATAAGCAATGGTTCCCAGTGGTGCCAAATTCTTATACAGTAATCACTCTACTATCTGGATGCCCAATACAGTAGAACCTCGATTATCCATAAGACAGTGAACTAGAATTGGCGCTAAACCAGACAATTTAACCCGAGGTGTCCTGTCAACGTATGGGTACGTTGCAACGTTTTGTCACAGCTACACCCATCAACGTACCCATACATTACGCAATTGCAAGGTCAGTCATTTGCACAATTTTCAAGTTTCACGGGTGATTTTTGGTAGGCATATGTGAGAGACCTTCCTCTATCTGCTGTCAAGAGGGGATACTGCCTGGCCCCACCTGACCCCCCTCCCCCCCACACTTGGCAATTCACCTGTTAGCAGTGACCTGGCCAGTAAAGACATGTCACGCCACAGTCTCTCCAATGACAAACTTCACAGTGGAAGTGATTCCTGAGGTGGAGGACAAAGAAATAAAGAAGCTAGAGCAAGAAACAAGCAGAAGTGATGAGGTGGTAATGTCGTAAAGGAGGGTGCCATATCTGGAGTGTTTAGTGACTGAACAATGCTTCTACTGCCTATATAACTGTGTATAAACCAATATTCTCTTGTACTACACATAAATTCGTACCAAATAAATAAATAAACACATAATTCAAAGTGGCTTGAATTAGTTTACCCTCCCATAGTTTGTTATCTTTGAGGCTAGATACCCTGAGAAAGAAAGAAAGGTAAGGCTGACTCATCACCTGTAGCACCATTTACAGGCTCAGGAGGGCGATTTCTCTGTGAATTCTTGATGTTTCTCACCAAAAGCGAAAGTTTGAGGGGGGGTGGGGGGGTGGGGGGATCCGAAATTGCTCGGGACTGGGGGGTATCAGAGGTAGGAAATCGGTCGGGACGTGACGGGTTAAAGAAAATTTCCAAAATCGATCAAAAGGGGAAAATCAAGGACCTAACCGGCATTTCAAATTCACAATGCAACCATCTCAACCGAATGTTTTCATTCCTTCATCACCGAGCGCATCACCGCAGTCCGCGCCATTGTTTTGAGGCTTAACATTGTTGTGTATGGAGTACAACTCTCATGTGTGGGGAGGCTCCCCACATGCAGCTCTTCTCAATAGGGTGGAGTCAAAGGCTTTTCGTCTCATTAACTCTCCTCCTCTTACTGATTCGCTTCAACCATTGTCTCTTCGCCGCACTGTTGCATCTTTATCTCTCTTCTATCGCTACTTCAATGGTCACTGTTCCTCTGAACTGTCTGCTTGCATCCCTCCACCTCTACGACGGGCACGTAGTACCCGTCTAGCAACAAACTCTCATCCCTTTTCTGTCCAACTCTCTAATGCAAGAGTTAACCGTTGCTCCCAGTCTTTTATTTATGCAACTGGTCAACTCTGGAACTGTCTTCCTCTGTCTGTATTTCGTACTTCCTATGATCTCCAGTCTTTCAAACGCAGTGTGAAAAGGCATCTCGAATTGAACGGATCTTGAATTTGGCTCTCTTTTGTACTGTTTTTGCTTTTTCTTGGAAGGAACAGTATGCAGGCCCGTGGCCTTTGGTTCCTTCTTCCATGCATATAAAAAAAAAAAAAAAAAAAAAAGCAACACCGCTGTTTTATCACAATTTTCCATAATATTTGGTGAAATATCAATCATGGCTCCTGGCTGTTCGTGGAAAGATCCTGATGAATCATTCTGAAAGATCATCCGATTCATGGAGAGAAATCCAGCCTACACAGCTAATGAACTGCTTCATTTTCATAGCTATTAATGATGACTTCCAAAATCACCGTCATGTAGCAATCAACAAGTCAGACATCAGGGACTTTTTCACACAAGGGGTAAACATTCAAAAACAGCAAACATTTCACTCGTATCCTCCTGTTCATTTGTGGGGTTCCCAGATAGTGATGCATCAACGTCCACACCAGCAAAAATGGTTACTCCACCATTCTCCCCAATCAGGCCTGTTCGA
The DNA here is from genome assembly GCA_018397915.1 of Birgus latro. Lineage (NCBI taxonomy): Eukaryota > Metazoa > Arthropoda > Malacostraca > Decapoda > Coenobitidae > Birgus > Birgus latro. The sequence goes on along the minus strand of JAGKTI010004019.1, from coordinate 3,047 downwards.
CCCCCAGCCAGTCTATCCACTCACGTCGATGAGCCTGCATCACCCACAACTCTGCGGTCTGAGACAATTTACTGTCAAGTCAATTCGCCGTCAGACAATTCCCCGTCAAAACATAGACGATTCCCAGTCAGGACAATTAGCACCCTGGACGATTCCCCGTCATCCTATAAATACTTATTATTAATTAATCAATACTATAATAAGTATATTTCAGGGGGATCCATCAAACTCTATGTTCAATAGTGCAGGCTTTGCATATTATTTATTAGTTGCACCTCCAGTCAATAATTGTTTCTCGCTGTAGTCGCCTATGAATTATATTCTAGCATCACCCATAGCTGTCATCATTAATGATGGCGAATTGTCTTGTTATTGTTGTGATAGCAAGTTTGACTTGACGGCGAATTGTCCTGAAACCATCAGTCCTTGCTGAAGACTTCTTTATAGCTTTATTTTCCTTTACTGTTGATGACTAATGGCTTTCAAAAATAGTTTCACTCTGCATTTTTTTTTTTGTAATGTCCGCCGAAACTTATTCCTGGCAAAATATGTGTGATGCTAGATGGCCATCATTCACGTGATGTTTAGGTCAAAAGCTCGATTGGTAATGAGGACTTTCAAGAGGCTTAGTGGCAATCCTTGGCGATTAAAATTTTTATGGGGAGTAGTAGGCGGCAAAACTAATCGGTTAGGTTAGAATGCAGTATGCAGTGATGTGTCCAGTCGGTGAGATCGTATGTAAACACACATCCTGAGTATCGTAGGTCAGACATTTATAATTATCCTTAACTATATTTTTAACAAAAAGGCTCATAGAACCTAACCCCCTATTTTACATGTAAATATATGTCACGTTTTAGTTAATGGTGTAGTAAGGATAATTATAATTTCAGTTAAATAAAATACACTGAAAGCATTAGGCCTATTTTATGTCACTGCGACCCATCAAAATTCCTCTAGTTTGAGAATCACTGGTGTAAGAGAACAGGAAATGGGTGTTAATCGAATATCCAGAAAAATCAATTTTCAGGCATTTTGAATTCCCCGTGGCTCCTGGAATATTGAGGTTCTACTGAATTCGGACACCCCAGACATCATTGGCTTGTGTGTTCGCCCCCCCCCCACACACAAAATCAGATTATTTTTGCCCTGTGAGTTTGAACTTGGCGCACAGCGCCAAACAGCTGTGTTTACGCGGGCTTCTCCCCCTCCACAGGCTCCCCTTCCCCTCCCCCCAGTTCTCTCTCAACTGCCATCATGAGTAAATGGCTGTTGGGATGCCTGGCAGTAGTGTTAGTTTTTGTTTAAACAATCATAATTCACAGTGCTAAGGATTAATTGCAGTTCAACAATGGATTACTGTACATGCTTCAAGAGCATTTTCACCAATGTCAGAGTCTTGGAGGTGGGGTAATATTCGTAACAACCACCAAGGACATGTAAGTACACTGTCAACTGCCAAATATTTTCCATAATCACTTCTAAATCCTCATTCTCTGGTTACATTTTATTTATTTCATGCTCTGTGTCCCATATTTGAATGTACAGGCTGTGAAAAAGGTGATTTTCATAGTGATTTTCATGTCTGTTACCTACGTCCACTATGCTGTCAGCTGGTGAACATATTTGCCATACTCATCCCTAAATCATCATTTTTCTAGTTACATTTTATTTATTTCATGCTTTGTGTCCCATATTTGAGTGCATAGGCTGTGAAAAAGGTGATTTTCATAGTGATTTTCATGTCTGTTACCTATGTTCACTATGCTGTCAGCTAGTGAACATATTTGCCATACTCACCTCTAAATCATAATTTTTCTGGTTAAATTTCATTTATTTCATGCTTCATGTCCCACAGCTGAGTGCACAGGCTGTGAAAAAGGTGATTTACTTAGTGATTTTCATGTCTGTTACCTATGTTCACTATGCTGTCAACTGGTGAACATTTTTGCCATACTCACCCCTGAATCATCATTTTCTGGTTAAATTTAAATTAATTCATGCTTTGTGTCCATTATTTATGTGAATAGGGTCTTAAATAAGTGCTATGCATGTCTGGTAGGGAGGTAGGTAGTTAATTTTCTGAGTCTGGTTTGGTTAGGATCCGAAAGTACCAGTGCAGAAGCTTCAGGGTCAATATCCGAACAGAACCAATTTCTGGACATGCCTTTGGCTCTGTTACATCGGATAATGGAGGGATTACTGTATTAATACGGATCTGCTCCTAGGTTGCGATGTACTAGGTTAAGCTCCTCTCATGTGGGACGGAGCAAGGAGAGTCATGGTATGGGGAGGCACCCCTTATGTTGTGAATCATATTCGCCGACAAAGGAACAAAGTTGAAAGAATGAAGGCTGATCCAGTCGAACCCTCCAATCCATCACAACACTTCTTGCAAATCAGGGGAGGCGGTAGCTCGATCGGTAGAGAGTTGGCTTGCAGTCTCGTGGGACCCAGGTTCGAATCCTCGCTGGTGCAGAGAACAGTTTAAGGATTTGAATTTCATTAAAATCAGGCTTTACTGATCTACCAGAAGACCTGCTGACATGTTGTAAAAATAACCCTGCTAATACCAATACACCAGTCCTGTATGAGACAGCCCTAGCATGTATTCAATATGGACGGTGGGTGTTAAGCGCCGAAGTGGTGACATGTAGAGGTGTATGGTATGTAGGAGGACGACTGGGCCTTGATAGCAGGCTGTAAAGCCTATGCCCAGAGTCAGAGACATAAAAAAAAAAAAAAAAAAAAAAATCAATCTTCTTACCACTATGAAAGTAGACCCATATCAGTCTAAGTTTATGCCCGTCCCCGTAAGAGAAGACCCAGGCACTAACCTTATCATTTATCCTCAACCTAGGGTCAGTTATAATAGTTACCCTTATTTGGTCAAAGTCAGTTCTGAGAATTCAATCTACTTCCCACTCACTAATATGACTAAGAAGGAGAAGGTGTTTCGTAAGGGCACAATTATTGGATCATACGAGAGAATTGATAATCCACCTCCTGATAGGGTTAATGTCACTAAAATTCACACCTCCTGATAG
>JAGKTI010004018.1:37999-53085 GCA_018397915.1 Birgus latro | reverse complement strand
TGCACACTTCTGACAGACACATCTGCCAGAAGTGTGCAGCAGCTGTTGCATGACGATCTGGGCTACAGGAGTTTTTGTGCTCGTAAAAAACCACTGCTAACTGCACTTCAGAAGAAAAAGAGAGTAAATTTTTGTAAGAAATATCTTGCCTGGAGTGAGGAGCAATGGAAAACTGTGCTTTGGAGTGATGAGTCAACATTTACTGTCACTGGTACCCCTTCATCACGAGTGTACCGCAAACCAGGCAGTGACCCCCTGGATCCTAAGTACACTTCCAAGTTTGTTAAATACCCAGCCTCACTCATGGCTTGGGGCTGCTTTACATATTATGGTGTTGGTAGGCTGGTAATTCTACCTGCAAATGAGAAACTGAACCAAAACAATTATTTGGAGCTCTTATGTGATGTTTTAAGTGACTCTTTTGATAAAACCAAGGCAAGAGTATTTATGCAAGATTCTGCCCCTGCACATGTTGCAAAGTCAGTGAAACAGTGGCTAACAGACTGTGAGGTTCCCTTTATTCAAGATTGGCCCGGAAACAGCCCAGATATCAATCCCATTGAGAATTTATGGGCGCACATGAAGCGGCAGCTGAGTAGTATGGACACATCATCTTTGCCTAAACTTGAGGCTGCAGCTATGGAGCAGTTTTAGTCCGTCTGTTCTGCAAAACTACACCATCAGTCTCCCCAGATGCCTTAAGAAGATAATAAAGGTGAAGGGGAATGCCAGTAAATACTAAATTCAATGGTGAGTGTTAATTTATTTGTTTCTCCTTGCTAACCACAAGAATGTTTTCTTTTTTTAAGATGGCGTCAACACTTTCCGTGCCTACTGTATGTAAGAGACATGGTAATCACTGAGAAAATCACCTCTTTCACAGCCTGAGCACTCAAATATGGGACACGAAGCATGAAGTAAATAAAATGTAACCAGAAAAATTATGATTTAGAGGTGTGCAGGGCAAAAATGTTCACCAGTTGACTAGATAGTGAACATATGTAAGACATGGTAATCACTAAGAAAATCACCTCTTTCACAGCCTGTGCACTCAAATATGAGACACAAAGCATGAAGTAAATAAAATGTAACCAGAAAAATTATGATTTAGAGATGTGTAGGGCAAAAATGCTCACCAGTTGACTAGCTAGTAAACGTATGTAAGAGACATGGTAATCACTGAGAAAATCACCTCTTTCACAGCCTATGCACTCAGATATGGGACACAAAGCAGGAAGTAAATAAAATGTAACCAGAGAATGAGGATTCAGAAGTGATTATGGAAAATATTTACCAGTTGACAGTGTACTTACGTCCATGCTGGTTGCTAACGCATATTACCCCCACCTCTAAGGTTTTTACAGTGGTCATAATTGCTCTTGAAGCATGTCCAGTAATCCAGTGTTTAACTACACTAAATCCTTAGCACTGTGAATTATGATTATTTAAACAAGTATGAAAATACTGCAAACGATCCGACAGCTGTCCACTGCTCACGGGATTTGACAGAAAACTAGAAGGAGGGGGGGAGCGCGGGAAGGCAGCTGGTCGGAGCGCGCGGGAAATTCAAACTGACGCGGTAAAAAAAAATCGGATTTTTTAATTTTTTATTTTTGGGCATTTTGGGTTTTGGCCATCAGCCTACGATGTCCGAACAGTGAAGTAACCGGACAGAGGTTGTCCGGATAGTAGAGAGATTACTGTACTAACATATTTTTACATTCCATCATTATCATCACCAGCCTATCTTCCTCCCAGAGAAGAGGCAAGGTAGGATCCTGAATCAAGTTATGAAGAAACACAAAAGTAGAATAATTATCACAGCAGGAAAATGGAGGAATTATCACAGCACGTCCAGTGAAATGAACCACATGAGGTGGTATTGTGAACCCTGGATGAAGCAGCTGTGACATCTATCCAGAAACCAAAGCACCTCACATTTTCTTACATCTTGTCATGGGAAAGACCCTAGTCCAACCCTGGTAAAGTGTTGTCTACCACATGGGTGCATCAGATCCCTACACTGTGAAGTACCTGTAGGACAGCCGCACAGACACAGCTGCTTACATGAGGTTGACAAGTCAGCTCAGACAGACAGACTACAGTTAAGCAACAAAAACAACAAAAACTAAAACAAGTCCCCGGAATCCTGGCTCCACTTCACTAGCCTGACCATCTATCCATCAACCATCCCATTCAATAACCCTGGAGTAAAGTCTCAAAGAATTTTAACTGAAGAGAAGATGAAATACACCCTGCCATCAGCCCCAGTTCCAGGATAATTCTTTCCATTATGAATGAAAGTGTCTGGGTGGTGAGGTAGATTACTGAGAACCTATTCTTTAGATGCCTCCATTGAAGGAAAGTAAAGTGAAAAATATGTAACAGTTTCATAGTACTGAATGGGTTAATTGACATCGTTTCTACCATTACCTTGACATGTTTCTCATAGGCAGCACAATGAAATATACATAAAAAGAAGTACTGGCCAAGGTTTGAGTATGATACATCAACCTGTTCTGTAAAGCTAACTTTGATGACCATTTTCTTCTCACCTCATTATAGAAGAAGTGTATGGTATGGCCATTAAGCTTGAGGGATAGTGTTTTGAGGAAGGAGATGTAGTATGCCATCACCTCCTCATCACTGAAGTCAAACTTGTGTACAATGATGGAGTTCACATGGTTATTGGACAGCAGGTAGTCTGGGCAAATAAGAAATTTACCTTTAGCAAACATTATTAACATATGATCATCATTACCACAGTAGCAGTAGTAGTTGTTCCCTAGGCAGTCTGGCCGAACGGCCCCGAGTCCCTAAGGAAGGCCATGGCCAAGACTGTGCTTTCCCACAGAGCTCTCAAGGAGTGTACGTTGTGTTGTTGGCATAGGCGATTGTGTGAAATGCAGTCTTCCGTGATGTGCTTAATTGTATGGGGTGCTATGTTACATCCTGGACAGGTGTCAGCGACGGAGTCATCCAGCCTCTTCTGATAACTTAAGAGGGCTGGATAATATCTACATCTCAGCCTGCCCAGGTGGACCCTGTCCTCACAGGGGAGATAGCGTTCGGAAGTTTGGATATCAGGAGGCCGTGCATATAGCTGTGTGTTGTCTTTGAGTGACTGAATGGAATGGCGAGTGATTTGAGAACAGTATGAATATGCTTCTGGAAGCTGGTCTGAGGCGGGCAGGGGGGAAGAGATGAAAGTATTTGTGTATGATATCGTGTGCTGGGTGTTGTTCTGATGTTCCTTGGTGTGTGTGGATGTGCTGCCATGTAGTGTAGTGGTTGTGGGTTTGTGGAGGCTGCAGCGAGAATTTGGGTGCCTCTCTCATCTAGATGATCCTTGACTTTGAGGACTTTGGTTTCTTGGTGTAGATGGTCTGTAGGTGTAGTAGCTGTGCAGCCTGTGATTATTTTTAAGGGCCTTGTTTTATATGGTCTGAAGAGTGTTATAGTGTGTTTTAGTGAGGTTAGGAGCCGAAGCAGGGCTTGCATAATTCATCACTGAACGTATATATTGTTTGTACACTGTGGTGGTGGTTTCTTTGTTGTGTCCAAATGTTGTATGGGCAAGTGACTTCAAGGCATTGAGTCTAGGTGTTAATTTATTTTTGATGTTTGTGATGTGTTGTTTAAATGACACTGATGTACTGTATGTTAACAACACCAAGGATTTTGTGTGTGTGTGTGTGGTAGAGGATAGTGATGGAAGACAATCACATGATTTAAGGATATAAGATTAGTCATAAATGCAAATATACAAAAACTAACTAATTCATCATGGTCATAGTTCTATTTCCAAAACCTCCCCTCATACATATGGCCATGAACAATAGTATCACAAATTTGTTCTCAAATGTAGAACACAGTTACTACAGGAAACTCAAAAAGTTGACAATTACAATGTTCAGAATAATTTTATGTCATTTATCAGTAACAAATATTATTACAAAAGAAGTCTTACACAGTGATGTTTCATTGCGGATGTTCTCAAAGAGAATATTGAGAGTTTGGAGCAGCTGGACACACACATAGCTGCCACACTTCTGCTTCATGATTCGTAAAAAGAATGACAGCATATTCTTCTCCAAGAAGAAGCTGGCAGTGGGGAATGAAAAGAAGATAACATTAAAGCTCGACATACTGTAATTTTAATCTGACAAACAGCCACAGTCAGCTACCCAAATTACCTCCACCACAGAGGTTATGCTTTATCTTGTGTTTGTTTGTTTGTCTGCTAACAGGATTACTAAAAATGTTATGAATTTTGATGAAATTTTGTGGATGGGTGGGCCATGGGCCAAGGAAGCAATGCTTAAATTTTCGGCAGGATCCAGATCCAGAGTATCCCACACAGTATCAATAAAAGTTCTCAATGAATTCAATTAAATTTTGTGGAAAGGTAGGCCATGGACCAAAAGAGGACCGATTAAATTTTGGGGCGGATCCGGGATTACTCAAGTTATGAACATGCTGCTCTCGGGAGTCTGCCCTTCCCTCTCCTCCATCATCCTTCCCTTCCATCCCCTTCTGTCTTTCTTTCCTTCATTCTTTCCTCCACCTTCTGCCTATGGGTGACTTAACACTTCCTCTTCTGTTTTTCTTTCCTTCATTCCTTCTACCTTTGGGTGACTCTACACTGAGTGACAAGCCAAATGGTGTACAGGTAACCATATACCCAAATTTTGGCACCTGGTGGTTTAGTGGGTAATTAAGGCACTCCAATCAGATTGAGCCAGTGAAGGTTTATATCCAAGGCATGGTTGGGGTTTATTGTTCATGCAATGCCACTCAGGGATGAGTGAGGCTGGTCACTCTCATCTTCAATGTCAAGACCAACTTGCCTAGTCCTGGGCTCCTACACTCCTCATGGGGCAATGTGGGACTGGATGATGGATGGATGGATGAACAGATTTTGATGAAATTTTGTGGAAGGGTGGGCCATGGACTATGGAATGAATGATTAAATTTGGGGGCAGATCCGGATTATCCTGCAAAATATCCCCAAAAGTTCTCAATGAATTTCAATGAAATTTTGTGGAAAGGTGGGACATGGGCCAAGAAAGAAGTGAATAAATACTGGAACGGATCAGGATCTTTTTTTATTGGTAATGGCAATGGCGGAGGTACCTATATGTGTTCTCTACTTACTTTTGCTACTTTTTTCTCTCACATTCATTCTGAGTGACAGGAAAATGGTGATATATTCTGTGTCTCAACAATAATCCTTATGATAATGGTCATCCCTCTCATTCAATCTACCTGCATATGAACTGCAGTGTAATATCATACCTCTCCTATCTAATATATTCCATATCTACTGTATTTGGTGTTCTATATCCAACATCATTTTCATATGTTAAAGCATCTCCCTCATGCTTATTTCCCTCTCAGACAGAGCACAGACAAAAATACTAACTTTCAACTAGCATCACTCACTCGAACACAGAGGAGTCATTCTGATCACCCCAGATAAGTATCTCGGCGATAGAGCGGAGTGTCTCCACCAGCAGGCCTCTGTTGCTGTCCTGCACCACTTGGTTCTTGCTGAGCACATTGTAAAGATACCTGTGTAGAGGAGCTTTATTACTGTGCAAGCTGAAGAGATAATAATAAATGAATAAAACACAACACATCAACAATTGATCTCGTATTCCTTCTAGGTTTAAGGTACAAGGCTAAATTATATACTCAAGTACATTTAAAGGTTGATGGCTAGTCTACTCCACTTAATGGCACTAGATAACAAAGCAAGCCCATTCTTTAACTGTATGATCTACACTGCATCAGGGTGAGCAAAGGAATGGGTGGGATGGGTCAAAATAGGGGGCAGTGGGACTAGGAAAGGAAAGCACACCATGTAAAAATGGTTCCTGTGAGATTAAAAACCTGGGTGCAATAAAGATTTATTTCAGAATATCCTCTTAGAATGAAAGTGTTGGAGTGTAAAGAAATGGGCATGGGGAACAATGAAACTGGCAGGAAGCTAAAATTACGGTAGCATGGGGAAGGGCCATAAATGCCCTGTGAAAATGACTACCATAGGATTAATAGTGGTGAAGGTTCAATTAAAGTTTTCTACAACAAGATTAAAAAAAAAGCTCACATTACTCTTATATGTCTGGTGCCTTGCCAATGCAGATACAAACTTCCAGTCACCTCTTGAGGCCCAGCCACAAGTACCAGTTTAAAGGAAATAATGGTGAAGGCTCCGCTTCCATTGGTGAGGAGTCTGCTGCTCCAGAATTAGAGCTCTTTTATGTGGGCCACAGCAACAATAATCCAAGCATGGTTTGGGCAGCACCCAGAGATATCAGTGATGTTACATCCACCCAGATTCCCCAATCTTCATCCTACTGAGCATCTGTAGTCAATATTGACATTAGGCATGACAAACACGGAATGCCCTTGAAACCGTGCTTATATTACTAAAGGTGCATTTGAAGCATGGAACATAATTTGACATCACTTGTGGGACCTACAGTGTGCCTGATGAATGAGGTTATAGTTGCAAGGGTGGCTACACCAGATACTAATCAATTAATGTGACCAGTCTGTTACTGGTATCTTTTTGCCTACATACTTCCATGAAAAAAAAAAAATTGATTGTAATACTCAACTTGTATACAGCAGCTATACTTTTTCTGTTCACTGTTTCTGTTAATTTTTATTTGGAACAACCACATAGTGTAATTTCTGATGATGAATGTTTTTATTATATGATTTTTAATGTGCCTTAAACAATTTTTCTGCTGGAAATACCTTATTCAAACACTGGATGTGTTATGTCTCCAAGGTTGTCCAATCTGTATATGGATGGGGTTATAAAAGAGATACAAGGTAGGGCAGTGGATGTTGGAGTGGCCCTAGTGAGAGAGGGGAGTGTTTGGAAACTCCCTGTACTGTTGTTTGAAGATGATACTGTGCTGTTAAGTGAAGAAGACATGGAGCTGCAAGGTTTGGCAGATGAGTTTGGTAGAGTGTGTAAGAAATGGAGTCTAAAGGTGAAGGTAGGGAAGAGTAAAGTGATGGTCTTCGAGAGAAGTGAAGTCAGTGAATGTATAGTGAGATTGGATGGGGAGGAAATGGAAAATGTGAGTGCATTTAAGTACTTGGGTAGTGTGATGAGTAAGGATGGAAGTTTAGAGGGCAAAGTGATTGAAAGGGTGCAGCAGGGAAGAAGGGTTGCTGGTTCCTTGAAAGCAGTTATAAGAAACAGCGAAGTGGGCACTGAAGTGAAAAAGTAACGTGACAGTAGCTATTGTGATACCAACTTTAATGTATGGAAGTGAAACTTGGACCTTGTTGGAGGGACAGAAGTCATGAGTGACAGCAGTGGAAATGAGTTATTTGAGAGGAGCATGTGGAGTCACATGGAGAGATAGACGGACAAATGAGGAAGTGAAGGAGAATTGTGGTGTGGATGGGGATGTGATAGGAAGCATTAGGAGGAACACATTAAGGTGATTTGGCCATGTGGAGAGGATGGAGAGTGAGAGACTGATGAGGAGAGTGTATGTGAGTGAGGTGGAAGGGGGGAGAGGGAGGGGGAGGTCAAGGATGAGATGGAGGGATGGAGTGGAGAAGTATATGAGAGAGGGGTGTGTGAGCTGGAAGCAGGGCAGTGAAATGGCAGGGGACAGAGTGACATGGAGGCGATTTGTTTGTGGCCACCCCTTACGGGATTGAGGTGTCTGGCAATAGACAGATAGACAGAAACACTGGTTTTCTTACCTCTGTTCAACAATTTCATGCTTTCCCACAGAAATCAGGATGAAATAGCCCAACAATCAGTGAAAAATATAATTTCAACCTAAACTAACCTAACCTATACATAATCTGATATATAATTTTTCTGTCCTACTTATCATGGAACAAACTCAAATTCATCTCCAAGCATGATGCCACACCATTACTAATTGAAACTGAACTACCACAAGCTCTACAATTGACAAATTCAGGACATAATGTTATTATTTATTTACATGTAGGCAAAAGACAGGTTTCTAGGAATGATTATGTATGCTGACTTTATAATCTAAATTCATGTAATATTTGGCAAATGCCACAAATGGAATTCAAGTACTGGTATTTTGAAGTTCTTTCTGATTGGATCTCATCATTTACTAGCCAACTCATTTACTAGCCAGTAACACTTTTCATCTAGCTATGACACTTATCGCAAACAACCCCTGGGGTTTTTAATGACCCCCAGGGGGAAATTAATGACCTCAAAGGGGGAAAAAGATAACTGGTGACAGAAGTGTAATATCTGTGTCAGGAAATGGTGAGACATATACAGAAAACACTTCAAACTATTTGAACTCCAGTTGTGGCTTCTGCTAAATATTTACCGTAAACTCCTATGACTCCACAACTGTACTGTAGTAAAATATTTGTTTTGTTCTAAACTTAAATGCTTCATTACTACATCTATATCGTATTCCAAATACTACTAAAATTTCTGTTCTTAGTCATGAGAACAGAATACTGTGGTCCTTCTTGGCCCATATTAATGCCCACTGAGATCGAAGAAAAACTATAATAATTGGAGTGTGCAACTAAAAATGATGCATAACTGGGAACTTTCTGATGCTCCTCATATAACTCTTTGCTGGACGCAAAAGTAAACGTCTTGATACACAGGAAACATGAAGCCACTGTAACAAGTGCACCTGGGTAACTCCTTTTCTCTTTAAGCCACTGTACTTCATCATCCTGCAACTCAGTATCTGTATAAACTAACTAAAACTGGAATGCAAATAACCCTGGAAAATTCTGGGTCGTCAAACAAAATGAAAACACAGAATAAACACTGCCGTTATTTGGTTCACCTGAGATGTTCGAGTGAGTGAGGATTCTTGTTCTTCCACAGTCCTCCTCCAAGCCTTTTAAACATCTTCCTCGGATCACTGACGGGCCATGAGATGAAGCCTAAGAGGTGGGGTGGGGAAAAAATAAGAAATACCACACCACCCCCGCCTGACACACTGGACAGCCACAACAAGATATCAGCTGGTGGGTCTCTCCTTCTGCCCTGATTGGCTGATGCACTCCCGCCATTTTTAAATAACCACTTACCTGAGATGGACAGTTTCCTTCAGCCATATCATCACCTTATCAACAGCTGCACTCACAGAAAGAAGAAAGGTAATTCTTGACTCAGAAAGCGAAAACCAGGAGGTAGAGATGATTATCACAAGATGTTAACATTCATTCATACTACGTCAGATATTTACTGTTTACACTAAAATTTGTTGAGTGCAGACGTAGGTCACAGAAGAGGGTCAGCTTCAATTCAGCTGGCCGCCAGCCTCTTAGATTTACTTTACACTCGTTTATATATTGTATATGGTTTTGTTTTGACAAGCATGGTAGTTTCTCCGTGATCATGGCTTGGCGCCGCCGCTGCTGCCCACTTTTCGGGAGGTGGAATCGGGGGGTGTGGGAGGATTTGAGGGACTTGTGCAACCAGGTAGGTCCCTTGTTCGGGCACATCAGTGATACCACTGGAAGGTATCCCTCTCCCCTTCCATCAAGATACAAAATTACTCTCAATCAAGAACCATATGACTATTAAGACAAGACACAATTCATCGCGTCAACTCAAGATCCATCCCACCCATGTAACTTTATGTTGCAGCATCTCCCACCACAATGAAAAAAAAATAAAAAATAAAATAAAAAATAAAAAATAAAATAGCACCACACAGAATGTCTTATTAACATCCCTCCTCCACTAACACTACATTTCACAAACACATACATTAACACATAGCTACCACAGTCATTCAAAACCTCCATCCCCAACAGCTTCCTTATATGACATCCATCCCTCAGAAAGTACCCTACCCAGAAAGTCTTAGCTACACTACAATGCTGCCTTCACCCTTCCTTGTTTCAGTACCAAAACAAAATGTAACACGCAGACAAACGACTCTGCCCACAGTGTAATGCAGACAATGCTAGATTAAAGTAGGGTCTGCTGGCAGGGGCGTGTACAGGCAAAGTTTAGATGGGCTAGATCCCCTTCCCCTTTGCCCTGCCAGTTATAAATCTCCTAAACTGAATTTCTGTGTGTGTCCGTCTGTCTGTCTCTCTCTCTTTCGAGCAGTAGCTGGGAAAGTGTGGAGATCCCCCACCCCCCTTATTTATCTAGAGCCCCTGCACCCCAGACAGTGTACACACTAACTACTGGGGCTATAGCCTTGGGTTTCCCACAGGACAGGATGAATACTGATCTTAAAAATTTCATGTCCCTAAAACAGAATGCACAGAAGACAATGCCGTGTGCACTGCACAGGCTAGTATAGCTTAAAAATGCAGTGGAGTCTATGTTACTGTGCTCTGCCATCATTAACTTTTGGGGGCCTCCACAAGATGTTGTGCACCACTGCACCAGGGCCCCCTCGACTCATGATTTTGCTCTGAATGCAGCCCCGCATACCACAACACACGTCGAACTCTCTCTCACAACGCAGACAACATAACGTCAACATAATCTCTGGGAGCGTTCAGTTAAATTGGCCAGTTTCCTGAGTTCATCCGGACTCACGTCCGGATGCACTTCGCAACAACACAACCAGGGCTTTTGTTGTGCACTGTTTTCAGATGGATTTTGTTGCTATTTGAATGAATGAATTTGACCTTGATTTATGGCCTATCGCAAATCACAAATTATCATTCTTTGCAGGTCCGTAGCCAGACTTCTCGAAGGAGGAGTCTTTTTCTGCTGAATCTGGGCTTGCATAGCAAACGGCTGGTCAAAGGTCTGCTCCATGCATACACGGATGCATGCTATGGGGATCTGGGTGTATGCATAAGCAACATTGAGAAGAGGCACAAAACTTCTGACCAACGGATAGTGACTCGTTTTGCACTGATAATAAAAAAAAAAAAAAACAGACTAAGAAAGTGAACCTTTAGGCAGGTGGGAGGGTCGTCCGACCCTCTCGACCCACCTACCCCCTACCTGGCTACGGGCCTGCTTTGAGTTATGCTCTCCTAGTTCTAGGTAATCCAAGAGGAGTTTGAAATTTTGATAAGGATGGGATGGTTGGGGGTCACAAACATGAGTATTTTACGGCAAAAATCAGGGTCTTCGAATCACAGCAAAACATGACTTTGCCAACAAATTCCTAATTTATTTTTTCCAGTCCTTACACAGCCAGTTGTGTGTGTGTGTGTGTGTGTGTGTGTTCTTTACGCTGGACATCGTGTTTTTACTCAGTTTAAATGTACTTAAACAGGAATGAGCCAGGTTCGTAATGTTACTTCTTGTGTTAATGTTTAATCATATATTTCGTGAGTTTCATGAATGGTTTTGGCATACAACTTTATATGGTAGATGGTTCCAAGAGTCAACTGCTCTCACCGGAAAACAGTCCTGTATAGACGAAACCAATAATCAATATCCCCCGAAGCAACTAAAAGGCAATGGACCAGAACTATCATCTTCCACTGACTTCCCAAATATTTCGATGTGAACTCACCCTCACTCACTCTCACCTTCTTTTGGAGCTTGTATCAAATCAAAGTGAATGGAGTGCTCACTGGTCCATGGGTTGGTTCCTAGGGGGGAGGGGCGCTTATTGCTTTTGAGTGTACAGTACATGTCTTTGCAAAATCCATATGTGTGTTCTCTCGACTTTTTTTCAGGTATTTTCTAATCTCTCCGTTCTCTCCCCCTTTCTGTTACAAATTCATCCAACATTGTCATATCTTGTCGTTTTATTATCTGTCATTGAAAAGTCAATTCTGTCGTTTCATGTCTTCATAAGTTGGCTCCTTTAATCCGATGACGCATTTTTTATCCTTGCTATCTCCAGACGACTACATTCACCTTATTATGCCTGCATTTACCCCTTCAGTACAGGTGGTTTCTTCTAAGCATAATGAAACTGTGTTCATGGTAAGAACAAAACTAATAATACATAATCGGACTGACGGGGTTAAATTCCTCGAGCTAGGTGCCTATTTGGTCTGCTCTTTGAACTTTTTTTTTCCGCGCGCGCGCGTGCGTGCGTGCGTGTGTGTGTGTGTGTGTGTGTGTTCGGTCTTGTATTACATCTTTTCCCGTTATTAAGGTGGAGAGTGCTTTCCCTACTGCTGGGTGTGTTGAGAGAAGGGGTAGCCAGTAACCTATCCCTCTCTCCACTCTAAATTCCCATTTCTTCTTACTTAGCTAAAGAGTAATGGGTCAAGAGGGAGGGGGTGGTAAGCTACATCTATCACTCTCTCCATCCTTAACCCTTTTCTCACCTAGCTCGTAAAGGGGACATCATCATCATCATCATCTCCCATCTCTTCTTTGTTGGAAAATAAGAGATGGAATATGGGTTGTCAAGTAGTTAGCCTATTACCATTACCTCATCATCATCCCCTGCCCTCCCCTCCCCTACCCCCATCCCTTTTCCGTACCTTTTAACCTGGTAAAATAATAATAATAATAATAATAATAATAAAAGCAAGTACTTCACTGATGTCATCATACTTTAGGTCCAGCATTCAAAGTAAGCTTTTGTTCATTGTTATTTAATTACATATTTCAACATATGAAACAAGTATAACACTGAACTTGGCTGATACTTAACAAAATATCTTCAGTCTTTTAGCTTTCAAGAAGTTATATAAATAAGAATTTTCGAATCTGTTTTCTCATTGAGACTTAATAAGCACTATTGTATAGAGCGCTTTCTCGCTCTTCACAGACGGGCACACAGGTGGATTATATTGCTTGAGAACACCAGTAACTTGGATAATTATACCGGCAACTGGAAAGAAGTGTGTCAGAATAGATTTCCAGTTGTTAATCTTTGTGTGTGTGTGTGTGTGTGTGTGTGTGTGTGTGTGTTACTCTAGTCTAAACATTTATTACATTCTCTGCTACTATTACTTAGAATATGCCTTTCCTACGGCTGGGTGTGCTGAAGGAAGGGGTATCCAGCATCCCCCTCCTTCCATCCTTAATGCTTTCATTTCTTGGACAAGGACGAGTGGGTGAGAGGGCAGAAAGGGAGTTGGATAAATATATTATACTGTCTCTCCATCCTTTAACCCTTTTAAATGAGAAAGGGGACATCATCATCATTATCATCTCCCATCTTTTCTTTTTTAGCAAACATGGGAAGGAATCTGGGTTGAGAATGAGTTCTTTGCATTACATCTTCATCCCTGTATAAACTTCCCTCCATTTCCCACCCATCCCTACCCCCGTTTCTTATTCTTACTCTCCAATTTAAAGTAAAATAAACAGCAAAATACAACGCAATGAGCTCTTATTTTAGGTCCATTCTCGTGGACTTTCTTCAGTGTTGATTATTTTCCATCCCATTACAATGCCTTACAGATTTCTACAAAAGTGCAACAGTGAATTTTCTCTTTTATACACAGATGGACGACAACAAAGATTATAATTAATGAAAACACCTGTATGTTGAATAATAAAAAAACCGACCCTGAAACGAACCACTCTTGTGTACAAACGTCGGGTGTTTCTTCTGTCACTTGTGTCTAAGGAGCTGTTTCGTGAGGGTCAGCTGTTCTGGAGTGTCAGCTGTTTCTTAAATGATGTCAGCTGTTTTGGGGAAATTCCGTGCTGTTTTGGAAAGTCAGATGCTTCTTGGGAAACAGCTTTTTCCCGGGAGTCAGCTATTTCCTCGGAGTCATCTGTTATGGGAGTCGGTTGTATGGGGAAATCCGATATTTTATGGGAGTTAGTTATTTCATGGGAGCCTGCTGTTTTGGGTGTCAGCTGTTTTGGGGGGTCTGCTGTTTTTGGGGAGTCAGCTGTTTTGTGAAGTCAGCAATTTTGGGGAGTCAGGTGTTTTGGAAAGTCAACTGTTTTGGGAAGTCAGCTGTTTTGGGGAGTCAGCTGTTTTGGGAAGTCAGCTATTTTGGGATGTCAACTGTTTTGAGGAGTTAGCTATTTTAGGAAGTCAGCTGTTTCTTGTGAGTGAGCAGCAGTTTTATCAACATCTGTGGAGGCTCTAAGAGGATGGCAAAGAGGAAGAGGGGGAAGAGGCGGAGGAGGACGTTGTGGCAGTTGTGGTAGTTGTGGAGGAAGGTGCGGTGACTGGTGAGTAGTCGTCTGGCTTGAGGTAGCTGGAAATAGAGAGAATGGTAATGTGTAATATGTAAACTAATTCGCTAAGGAATAGGGGCTACGAACCATCCCATGCCACCTAGAATGAGACCAATCACTTAACTTTTGTTTCCTATGCTGTGAAATCGCCTGCGCTTACTTTGATCTGTTACATATGAACTAAATCGTCCTATCTCTCCTACGTATGTATTAAATCGTCTACGTTCATTTGATCTCTATTACCGGTGCGCCGAATAAAATGGTCATCCATCACTTTTATCAGTTCTAAGCTCAATAACTTATTCAGAGAGAGAGAGAGAGAGAGAGAGAGAGAGAGAGAGAGAGAGAGAGAGTTATGTTAGCCTGTACTGCCTAAAGAAGAAAAGCCATTATACTCTTTTTATTTAATATGGCTCACATTTTCCTCCCTTTGCAGCTCACTGACAAAATAAGATTATGCTATGGTTCTGTACACTTATCATAGCACTTCGTGATAAGTGTCATATACTAGCGTTAATCTATTGCTAGAACTCAGCAATGAAGATGGAGAGACGAAAATTTTAGTCCAAATTAGAGTAAAAAGAGTAAAGAGACGGCCAGTGCCCATGACAAACAAAGATAGATAGACAGATTGATAGACAGACGGATAAACAGACAGATAGATAGACAGAGGGAGAGACGGATAAACAGATTGACGAACAGACAGAAAGTGTTAAGTTACCTGTATGGACTAAGGGGTACAGCCACCAACGACAGCCAATGTCCATGGTAATGCAGTTGCCACACACCTCGCCACCCAGCCTCAGGGTATGCATGCCACGTCCGCAGGCACTGTAGGAGAAATTCGGCCCAACTCACTACCATTTTCATCTCTAGTCTTTTTCAATAGCCAACGCTTGTATCAACTCATCGTAACATTTATCTGGGATTTTTCACCGAATCCCTCTCACATCCTCATCTAAGTTGCTCTCTGTCACTTTTTATTATCTCTATGCTT